>BMAO01013617.1:0-29212 GCA_019973975.1 Trichonephila clavata
TTTTTGGAGACGACTACCTCTTTTGGGCATTTTCGCCAAATGTAGCTATGCGGACTTTCATTTGAATTTTGCTTGATGCCTACTACGCATCTCTCAAGAATGGTGTCTGAAGCTAAACGCTTATATATGTAAACCGCCATAACTTGTTCCACTACCTATTGCAACACACACATGTAAATTCTCATGAACTATATGCCCTGGGTTTACCTTTGGCTATTGTAATTTTATAAAAATATTACGATGTTTACGAGCAATTAATTAGGCTGGCAGATATAGAAATTTTATTTCTTTGGTGTTGGGAACATTATCTTTACTGCCTTTTTGTAATAATTTTGCAACTTTGTGATGTTTTTTCCTGTAAGGTTTTCCTGCTTACGCCCACCAAGAGTCACCGTTTCCACCTTCCACTATTTTACTTTGTTACTTAACGATGTGTCTAGCCTCTTCGCAATATGATTCAGCACTCTTATATACTTTTCGATTTTTACACCAAAAACATATATTTTATTTTCTGACAAAAAATGAAAGCTTTTTCAGTTGCCATCGCTCAGTATGAAAACAAATCTCATTTGACAATCACTAATTGACCGTCTCCACATAATTAGTGCAGCATGCATCTCCATGGCTCCAGAAGTTTCATCTAAATCAGTGATTCCCTAAGTGGTCTATATCGACCCCCCAGGAGTCTATGACCACCTGTAAGGGGTCCACGTCAGTGAAAAAATAATAGGGGGGGGCATGAGGTGTAAATTGGGTCTACGATAATGGCTCTCTCCAAACCAAATCATGACTTTAAATTTAAAAGGAAGTTTAATGACATGCAAAACAAATTTACCTATTTAACAGATTTACTTGCTTAATTTAGTGAGGTTGACAAGGACCATCATTTTAGCGTTCCTTGCTAAAATTAAGCTAAGGAGTACAATATCAGACGTCCTGAGAATTTTTTCAGTAATTTGTCCTAGGCAATCTGCCAGGAAAATGACGTTTTAACCTACGTTCAACATTTAAATGCCCTTCATTCAGATTTTGAAACTGGGTTTTGAGAATGTTTTGACTATACAACAGAAGGTAATCAACTATTATGGTCACATTGAAAAAATTACTAATGTCAAAATACAAGAACAACTCATCGAAATAGGCAGTGACGAAGATTTGAAACGGATATCAGTAATTTCGGAATCACCGTAATGTATGAAGCAGCAGATTCTTCTACCCTATTAAAAGCATTTGTTTGTTGCTCCGTTATTATATGTAATAGTTATTTTATATATTAACTAGCTGTTACCCGCCCGCTTCGCTGGGTATTTCATGATGTTTTATAAATTTTTACTGCTTATATATATATGTATAAATTATGATATGTAAGTCCTAGCATTAAGAATTCGATTGAATTGAAAAATATACTTATGCCTGTAACTGTCACCTGTTGATAAAAAAAAAGGGCAGAACTCATCTAATTTGTATTTTCTAAAAATCTCTAAAATTGAAGCATAGAATGATGTTTGCTCTTTCGTAACTCAAAAACCAAGTGGATTCCCGCAAAACCAATTTTCGGTGGATCTCTACTCCGTAAATTGAACATGCAAGCCAAATTTCAAGTCTAAATCTAACAGAAAAAAGCAAAAGTTTTACTATAAATATCCCCGTAATCCCGTTGAGAGCCGTTTTCCAAAATTACCGCTCTTAGCGGATTTCAATTCAACAAAAGAAAAATGCAAACCAAATTTCATTATTATAGTCCTTGTAGCTCGAAAAAAGTAATTTTTTTTGTCAATACGTCCCAGTAACCCCTGCAACCCCCCAGAACTTGATTTGCTTAAAATTTATTCTTAGTGGATCCCTATTCAACAAAAGAAACATGCTTAACAAATTTCAAGTATATGGGTCTAACAATTAAAAACAGGAATTTTTTTCTGTAACTCCTCTTGACCCCTCGCAAACATCTTTGGGGGTCAATTTTCATTTTACTCTTTGTTAGAGGAACTCTATTTCATGAAAGGAACATGCCTACCAATTTTCAAGCAGGATGATCAAGTAGTTTAAAAATGGAAATATTTATCGATTACGCCTCTTAATCTCCCGAAATTAAACTTGGTAGTTGATATTCGCGAAACCCATTTTGTAGCGGTTCTCTACTTTACGAAAGGAATCTGCTTATCAAATTTCAAGACTGTACGTCTAACAGTTTAAAAATGGGGATAATTGTCTATAACGCCACTTGAGCCCCCGCAACGCCACTTCTGGGTCTGTTTTCACAAAACCCATTTTGTAGGGGAATTGCACTCTATGAAAGGAATCTGCTTAGCAAAATTTGAAGACTGTGCGTCCAATTAATTAAAAATGCAAAAAAATTATCAATAACGCCCCTTGAACCCCCGCAACACCACCTAGGGGTCGATTTTCACAAAACACATTTTGCAGTGTATTTCTATCCTATGAGAGGAATCTGCTAACCAAATTTCAAGACTGTGAGTCTAATAGTTTAAAAAAAGAAATAATTATTTATATCTGCCCTTAACCCCCGCAACACCCCTTGGGGGTCAATTTTCTCCAAACCCGTTTTGTAGCGGATATTTACTCCATGAAAGAAACATTCCTACCAATTTTCAAGCAGGTAGGTCAAATAGTTTAAAAACGAAAATATTTATCTCTTACGCCACTTATTCCCCTGCAACGCCACTTAGAGGTCTGTTTTCACAAAACCTTCTTATAGCTGATCTCTACTCTATGAAAGAAATCTCTTTATCAAATATAAAGACTGTGCGTCTAATAGTTTAAAAATGGAAATAATTATCTATAACGCCCCTTAAGTCCCCTCAACGCCACTTGGGGCAATTTTCACGAAACCCATTTTTAGCGTATCTCTACCCTATGAGAGGAATCTGCTTACTAAGTTTCAAGACTGTACGTCTAATAACTTAAAAATAGGAATTTATAACGCCCCTTAAACCCCCGCCCCGCAACACCCCTTGGGGGTCAATTTTCCCAAAACCCATTTTGTAGCGGATATTTACTCCAGGAAAGAAACTTACCTACCAATTTTCAAGCAGGTAGGTGAAGTAGTTTAAAAACGGATATATTTATCCATTACGCCCCTTAATCCCCCCAACGCCCCTTAGAAGTCTGTTTTCACAAAACCCGTTTTGTAACTGATCATTATTCTACGAAAGGAATCTATATATATCAAATTTAAAGACAGTGCATCAAATAGTTTAAAAATGGAAATAATTATCTATAACGCCCCCTAAGCCCTGCAACGCCACTTGGGGGTCGATTTTCAGCAAACTCATTTTGTAGCGGATCTCTACTCTCTGAAAGGAATCCGCTTACCCAATTTCAAGATTGTACATCAAGTAGTTTAAACATGGAAACAATTATTATTAAAGCCCTTAACCCCCGTAACCCCTTGCGTTTCGAATTTCGGAAAATCCTTTCTTAGCTGATGTCTACTCTATCAAAGGAACATGTCTACCAAATTTCAAGTCTGTAGGTTGAATAGTTCCAGAGATTTCGTGATTAGTCAGTCAGTCAGTCAGTCAGTGAGTGAGTCGCTTTTCTCCTTTATATATATAGATTATTTTAATTCGATTAATAATATCTGTGTCTTAAGTTTAAACACTATACATCCCTACAGCAAGAAATTTAAATCTTTTAAAGTAAATCTATAGCAGCTGTCAAAAAGACATTTATGTTGATGAATTTAAAAAAAAACTCAATATTAGATAAGTATAGGGGTCTACTTAAAACCTAAAAACGTCGCAAGGGGTCTATGAGGCAAAAAAAGTTTGGGAACCTCTGATCAAATTTTTGTCACACTAAACCGCATGTCCCTTTTGCTATATGTAAAACTCTACGCTATCGACTCCCATATCTTGACCAGTAACAACACAATTCTGACAGTATTTCGACAAACTTTAAATCAAGGACAAGTCCACTAAGGACATGATGATTATTCCAAATACTAGGTTAGATTATGTCCTCGCTTTTCCTATAAGTATCGTCGGTTAAAGATAAGTATATGCTGTATATGTAGCATATGTTTTTGGATTTGGCTATTTTCCTTGGATTTGGCGATTTTTATACAGATATTATGCTGAGATAACGAATTCATTCTGGCTTCCGGACATTTATCGCTAAGTGAAGTAGTTGGCGATCCATTTTGATCGCCAAAAGAAATTGACATCGCCCTATACTACACTTTAACCTCTACCGTCATATGACACACTCCTATATCAATGATTTCCTTATACTTTAGAGAAGCTTGAACATTCATGTGAGCTTCTTTAGCTGCTTGACGTGACATTTCGAGCATTTTTTCCTTCACCTCTTTGTTTTTCAGTTTACGTTTATGGTGGCGGTGTCCTTCCTGGGACCCCACTCACTCTGCCCGGCGCGTCTCTAAGTGTGGGAGGAAACATAAAATCACCAACAAACGCCATAATAACAAATATATTTATTCAAGTCTGACAAACACTTAAACAAACACAAGTTTAACAATAAGAAGAAACCTAGGAGTGATTCCTAAAACGTCGATTAATCCTAATACTCAGTTCTAAGTAAACCCGACTACCAGAAATGGACAAGGAGAACGATCACTAACTAACCTCAGGTCGGTACTGAATACTATATTTAATCTTCAACTAATAATTTACTTTATAATTTATACTTTTTAAACGCGCGCTAAGTTCGTGAAGTAATTCTCCGATATACAACTTACTTGACAGCTTGGCAGCTCCTTCTCCTTACATTTACAAAACCTATATATATAGACTTTATATAGTCGAACTAATTAACATATATCTATCTCGTGTTTTCCTGAAAAGGCTGTGAAATAGTATAAATGCTGCCCCAAAGTTTCCCAAGAGGATTAGTTCGGAAATCTCGCGAATAGCCCCGTCACAGCCCCCTCCAAGAAAAAAACGGATTTATAAAAGGGTCTTAATGGCGATATAATTACGTTGAAAAATTTAAGTCTTAACTAACTAGAATCTTAAACTTGAGTTTAGCATTAACTTTTACATAACAATACGCCTAAGAAACACTCAAAACTACTAACTCAATAGACTTTATCACTCCCCTGTTTTTTCTTTTACACTCATTATATAAGGTGTACTCCATTTGGGCGAGAACCAAGGGAAAACCTCCACTGGAGGTTAAAACCCGGCCGTAACACAACCCGTAAAGCTTTAAACATTTTAAACATATCTTGAGTTATATATTTTTGTTCTTCTACACAAAATCTTCAAAACATCAGGGTCAACCACCTTGAAATGAGAACTGGATCAGTGGACGTTACAACACAACAACATTGAATTCACACATATTTAAATTGTGAATTACTTTACAAATTTCATCTGGTTTAAGAAAAACTCCCATTCCAATCGCGCAGCGCTATTAGTGTTATGGTTAATTTCCTATCTACGCCGTGCCCCAAAAACCAGATATATACTAATAGACACATCAATATGCCGATACATACACAATTATGTACAATTTTTAAAACATTCAATATAAACAAACAATACAAGGAATTCTCGCACCCTTAGCCATGTTTTCCCATGTAGGAAACAAATGTAAACATACATATGCTTCCCACAATTTAGAATATATTTAGGTATACAAAGGTTCATTTTTCACTCAACGTAGTGTGACTTTTGCACTTAGTCATCTTTAACAAAACAAGACTTGCTTCTTGCAAAAATTCACCTGACTGCCTGTCAGTAAACATATAAATGAAACAATACAACCTGGCTTATATCTTGTTCCTCTCCTTTCTCTGATGACTCCAATCTGCACCTCCAACCTTCTGCTTCGTAGACTCTCCTCTGGCGCCTGGCGACCTGGTATGTACTGCCGGCGCCTTCGTAGATTATAGTGATGAGCTCGCCCTGCTTGATCTCTTCTAGATCGGATTGATCCTTCCTGGTCTGGCAATGTTTCTACTGGCGATCTGTACCCGGCTTTCCCATGAACTTCTCTTCCGTCTCTGGAATTGCGTGGGGTGGAACTTCTCTGTTGTCTTCACCTTGGCCGAAGTAGCCTTTCTTCCTCTGGCTGCTGACGATCTCCTTCTGGAACTTGTCTACCGTGGTGATCTTCTATTCGTTTTTTTCCCTACCTGTTCAGTCGGCGCGGTGGAGGACGGGAGCCTCCGCTTGTTGATCTCTCTGTGTATGGATTTTCTGTTCCTCCTCGGCCCATCTGACAGGCGTCTCTCTTTCCCACCTCCTTATGTGTTGGTTCTTCCTTCTTTTCTGTTCTGTCCTTTCTGACAGTGTTTCTGGGATCGCACGCTTACACCGCCTTTTGGTCAGCTCGTTTTAGCTCTCCTTTATCTCTCTCTAATTATTTTTATTCCATACACTTGTATTCTGTTTCCTCTCCTGTATCTGTCTTCCACCCGACTCATTACTCCTAAAGCCCTGTGACCTATCTAACCCATATCGACAATCCTCAAAGCTACTCGACTGATACTCGGATCCTCTGCTCTCTGAATGTACAATCTACCTCCACTATACCTTCATCACTTTTTCTCTGATGGTAAATTCGCACTTGGTCTATATTAACTGTAGTTCTTCTACCTGCCTTCCAAATTCCAACATTATTGTATTTAACACTTCCGACTCTATAAGGACTTTCGAATTTGGGACAGAATTTTGTTACCACCTTTTACTGGCACAGCTTATAGGATGAGTTTCAACCAACACTAAATCATCGACCTTAATGTTAACTTCGCGTCTCCTCTTATTGTAATACTTCGTCCACTTTTCATGCTTTTTCTTAGTATTCTGCCTAGCTTCCTCAAACACCTTTTCTATATTCCTAACCACAAATTCTGCTCCACCGTCACCATCACAAGTTTTTGAAACGGGGTAATAAGTTTCCTACCCAAAAATAATTCTGCTGGAGTTTTTCCAGTGGTTTCGTGAACTGCCGTTCTTAATGCATACGCTTAGAAACTTGTCCCAGGTCTCATGATTTTGATTTACAAAAGAAGCAATCATTTGTAATAAATCGTGATTAACTTGTTCCGTTCTGTTTGACTGAGGTCTATACACAACTGTTTTGACATGCTCTTATATCTAATCTATTACTTAAATGCTCAAAAACTTCGGATATAAATTGGGGACCGTTGTCGTTAATTAGTTTAATTGAAGTTCCATATCGCGAAATATAGTTTTCGAACAGGGTATTGGCGATTATTTTTGCGGACACCTTTCTGAGGGGTATTATTTCCAACCACTTCGTAAAGTGATGCGTTATCACTAAAATATACCTGTAACGTTCAGGTTTCGATGCTGGGTAGGGGCCTAACAAATCTAATGAAACTATTTCATTTGGATAATTAGTTATAATTGGTATTAGATGACCGGCCGGTAACGCGTTCTTATAATTCACTTTTTGGCAAGTATCGCATGTCAAAACATAATCATGTATGAACCTTCTCATATAAGGAAAATAAGCGCAGATAAAAATGTTTCCAAAGCAGCATGCGGTTTGGCTGTGGATAGGAAGGCACTCACCAACTTGCTGTTCATATCGTGTGGATTTTTGTCCTCATCTTAGTAACTTCAATACACACTTCCATGGCTTTCATGACATGATTCGCATATATATATATAAAAGTTCCATCTTTATAGAATACTCCATAGAATGGTGTTGTTTTATAACAAGGGCATAGTTTGCACAGTATTTGCAAGGAACATTCAAAAATAGTTAAGAAGACACAAACTTTTGGGTGAAAATATAGCTTGTCTCTGGTTAGGAAGATGTACTTGGGTCAGATAATTGATCTTGCTGCAATATCATAGTATTTTCCTGCTTTTTATCAACAGTTTCAGAAGATTTCTGCCATTGTTTCTTTCTATTTTTGGACAGCATTTTTCTCCTTTTTAGTAGGACGACGTTTAGTATTTCTATATCTCGATGATATGTTCCCTGCTAATTACTTTAAACAACGAATGCAATTTAAAATGTGCTTTAGTTCTGAAAATAACTTTTTGTTTTGGTAAAATTAATGTAAAATTTGAATAAAATTGAACAAAAAATACAAACGCAAGTTTTAACGAATTGTATACAAACAATGCTAATTTAGGTTTCAGACACTTAAAACAAATTGTTGCCCTCCTGAACTTAATAAATTAACATTTAAAAATAAAAATTAGCGAGACTTTGTTTACAGTAAATAAAATTCTCCATGTCAAATAACAAGACAGCTTTATTAACACGATATTAGAATGCAAACAAAGAGGCGTAGTAAAGGATGGCTAAATCAGAACTACACCATAACTCAGTAAAAAATGGATAAAAACAAAAATTTTCTTGCGTTTGATAGAGAAGCTGTAGCGGTTCCTATATAAGCCAGTAACCAGCATCCAGACTTGCGACGTATCTATACGGTTCCTTCCACTAACTCCTCGGGAATTCTTTTAGGGAAATATTTTTCTCGACCAACTTTCAGATAAGTTAAGAAAACGTGATTAGGCAAATTAAGTTTATTATAGAAATTCTGTATTTGCGAGTTTTGAGGGTTTGTGAGTGGAGGATCGTGATTTATTGCAATGCAGAACTAAGTTTATAAAAGTGTATATTGAAGATTTCCCAGTGAGAATCGGATTTGATCCCGTCAAGCATAAGTGTTCAAGGCCTCAACAGTAGGACTTCGACTTTACAAGAGTACAGGTATTATTAAGCATTATTTAAATTGAAGTTAGAGGATAACTTGTAGTGCGGGGCTGAGTTGAAATAGAGCCTGTATAATATATCGTAGAAATCAGTTGAGGGTCCGTAATTATTATACCCGACTAACTTCGCGTTCTTAATTTTGATCAACAATCTTAATTGGATTATTTTTGTGCTTGATTGATATTTCGTGACAATAAAATAATTAGATTGAATCATGTCGACTGATTATTTAGTTCTCCCCACACATCTAGCCGGGTCCGAGAGTAGACAAGGGGGATTAGAGGGAAGTAGGAACATACACACATTACAGACTGAAGTGATCATTTTGGTCTAGCGGTATGTCACGTGCTTACTGAACCAAAGGCCACAGGTTCTGTGCTCTGGATGCGCGCCACTTCATTTGATGACCCTGGCTGAGCAAAGAAACCGCGAAATCCTTGCAACAGTCGTGGTGCACTCTACCCAAAAAAGGGCAACAAACTCACTTGAGACAGCCAAACAAAGTCTTCAGACTCACTTGAAGCAGCAACCAAATTCGTCAGACTCACTTGGCAGGAGCATCTCCAATCAACAGCAACAACTCACACGCTCGCCATAACAACTATATCATTCGTTCGCCTATCACCGGCTCACTGGTGGAAAAGTGTGTAGCGATTCCTATATAAGCCAGTAGTAGTCTCTAGACTGAAGTGATCATTTTGGTCTAGTGTTATGTTACGTGTAAGCAAATCCGAAGGTCGCGGGATCAATCGTCCGGATATGCGCCACTTCATTACTAATATAACATTAAAATAAGTCAAAAATATCTTTTCGATGTTTTGGTCAATTTTCCATCTTTTAATTGTTTACTGTTGCCTTAACAATCAGAATCATGCATATACTGATCTTTTATATTAATTACTTTTGAGACATGTCTTAAAAGTATACTGGCTTTTGAATACAATCTCCTACGCCTTGACATCAGCTATCAACTTTTCTTCACTCTCGCCCAGTAGTCAACCCGTTAAAAAAACAAATATAGGGTTGAAAAGCGAGTAATTACTTCTCATACGCATGCTTAACAATATTTGATTTTGATATACTAATTATATTTTATTTACCAATTTTAGGTGCCAGACATCAATAAAGAGGAATTCTTCATGGAAGTATCAGTTTTCAAAGTTACAACAGGTAAGTGACTACATTTTTATTGAGTTGGTTTGTACCATGTTTTGCTCCCTGATCAAGTAAATGACCTCTAGGGTAGTTGAAAACGACCCTTCCCGATTTCTAGCCTTTCTTTCCTAAATACAGGAGATGCATCTTAATTGGGAACCCCTAATGACAAATTGAAGTTCCAACCCCTCTGCTTTATCTCTTTGTAAAGAGAGAAGTTAGGAGAACTTTTAGAAATTAGTTTCTACTTGATCTGGGGAAAATAATTAGGAAATCTTCAAACAGTGTTCGGTTAAAACGCCCATCATCAACAAAATGTTACCTCTGCCAGCGTAGTGATAGAAAAGGTTAATGCCTGAGAAATAATGAGAAATCTGTGCGATGCATCTTTCAGAAGGTAGTGGTCAATTTCCTCACTAAAGAATTGAGATTGTAATTGATATTTGAAGAGGTGGTTGTTAAAAAGAGTGCTTTGTTCTATAATAGTTGTGTAATTACTAACAAAAGTATCAATTAAATATGCCACTATTTTACGCGATTTCTTTTTTTAAATTGTTTTATATTGGTAGTTTAAAGATTATATTCTTTTGTTTAAAAAGCGTAAGTGACCGAGTCGTATCATTTAAACTAAATGAATATTTGTTTAAAATGAAAATTAGAGGGGCCGTTCGCGATGTAAATTTCTTTTGGCAACCAAGTTAGTTCACCAATCTACTTCATTTAGTGATAGGTGTTTTTAGTGACCGGATTCCATAGCCAAGCTATCTACGACATCTGGATAAAAATCACAAAATCCAAGTCCCTAATGTACACTTTAACCGAAAATTTTAATTGATTTCTATTTATTTTTAATTTTTAACTTTATAAATGGTTAGTGTAATACTAACAGATATTTAACACTGTTAATTCAAGTAGAAAATGAAAAAAAAATCTGATTTGATCTCATAATTTTTATTAGGTATTGAAATCAAACTGTAATTACTCATTTCAATTAAATTTTTAAAATATTAATAGTAAACTATATATATATATATATATATAAAAAATGAAACTTAATGTACTCAAGAGTATTTGATTGATAACCTAATTAATTGGTTTGAATGACACTGCTTTAAAATGAATACTGATTTTTACATATCAATTTTTGCGGGATCCTTATAAATATCTCATGCTTAAGAAGATCGCTTTGATAACCTGTAGTGAATTCTTGATGAAGAGTTTAACCACAAGGCTAATTAGAGGTTTTGGAGGAAACGATTAGCAGTCTTTGTGGAGAATAATCTTTGGTATAAGGTTAATATGTAAAAAAAAAATTGTAAAATTTTTTATTCATTGACTTTTTATTTTACAAAATCTGTTATTATTTCTTTCAAGAGAATTCTAGATTCTATAGTCAATAATAAGACTATTTAAATGCTATAATAATATTTTGTTATCCGATAAATGTCAATGATAGGACAATTTATATCATCCATTTGGCAGTATGGTTTACAAAATATATATGTTGCCTTTTTATATTCAGGTTTATTATATAATTTTTTTTAAAAAAATGTCGCTGCACAGTTTTTTGTTTACTATACATTTGTAAGCCAATTTTAAAATAAAATATTATTGCTTGCTTGTTTTATAAATAGTCACCAAATATCTGCTTAAAAGGGTGCTTACAATCTGTAGAATATGTAAGATAAAAAAGTTTCTACTTCACTCTTCTAACTACCCTTAATTTGTATCCCTGCACAAGTAAATGTTTCATCACTCAAAATCACCTTCTTCCAGTCGTTAAAAGTCCGTGATCGGTATTTTTTGGCCCATCCTAAACGTTTTTCATCATTTTCTGAGTTAGAAATAACTTTTCCCACAGTCTTGCTGTTTTAAGGCCACCTTCTAAAAGGATTTTTCGTGCAATGGAGGTACTCACTTCAACAACATTACCCAATAAATCCCTTCAAAGGTATATGCTTGTCTTTTTTGGACTTATTTTACTATTTATTTTTAACATTTTATCAATTCTTCGAGTAGTTTTCGGCTTGCTCCCACATTTTTCTTTTGTTTTTGGATACGATAATCCAGGATTTTTAAATTATTTTAAAAGTCTTTAAACACTTGATTCGATCCCACCAACTGCGACAGTATTATCTCGCCCAGTCATAAAAGTGCGATTAAGTCATAAGAGAGCGATTTATTTTAGAATGATTCCACGGAATAATATCCATCTTTGAACAAGTAAAAATAACGTGTAAATCAAAACGCAAAATTGAAATTACCAGTTGTCCCACTAAAAGGCTCAAAACTGAGCCCCTGACACATTGAAATGAATAAACTATTGTCAAAGTCGATCTGTCACACTACCTAAAGGCACATATAACGGGTTTCAGGTAGTTCGGGAGATCATTAGTAATTGCATACCAACTCAAACAAGAAAAACATGTTTGTCCCAGTTAATTCGAACAGTATAGTATATCAACTGTAATTCAATTTTCTTTTGGCTTTAAGGATACAACATTTTTATTTCATACAACTTGATATGTTTAGCTTAATCACTATGTGGTTATAGATGAGGTGTTTTAATGTGGTGTAAAAATGCAAATACTACTTTTGGAAACTATACTTTGACTTGACTTTTGAAAAATTAAGCTGTGAATGCAACGTGTTTTATTTACTTGTTTATTTTTTAATTTGTCCGCACGTGATTTGAAAAATTATCATGAATTTGTGCTAACAGAAATAGAGTTGTGTATTTGTTACTTAAGAATATTTATAACTGTTGGGTATAAGAAAATTATTGTAATTTAATTATCTGTGTTTAGTTTCTTTCATTGAGTTCTTGTTTTAACTTATCATAATCGATCTCAATTTTGACTTATCTTACTTGGTCTCCATTTTAAACATATTAATGAGTTCCAGCTTCTTCAGACTAAATGTAATCTTGTCATTAATTATGACATTTTTAAGTTTCCAGAAAGAAAATTTCCTTATGGTGGTGCCAAATTAAGAATCAAAGTTATATAATTCAGTGTTTATTTATAAATTTTCTCATAATTATAAAAGTCGTTTAATCTTTGAGCGATTAAATAAATTTCAAGTAAAACATAGTTTCCACGGGCAAAGTTGTACATTTAAATGAATAATGCAGGAATTTGAAATTCCAAATAATTCAAAAACCTTAATAAAGGCTTTATGGAAATGCATTCATGTTTTTTTTTGGGGGGGGGAGGGTAATTAGTATTTGTAAGGGACTTACGCACGTTGTGGTTTCTAATGTCACCTGATCTCGATTGCGTCAGATCCAAGCTCACGAAATTCATCATGGCAAGGGTCTAGATGTACCCTTGTCGTTGGCCGTAGCCTTGAGCCCCATACAGATGGCAGTACGATTTAGCTTGGTTCTATCCCCAATTTAGAGGAAGAACACCCTGGGGGTGGAGTTTAGGCGCCACTCAACTCTCTTCACCTTCCACCAACTTCGCGAGAGGACTGGCGGCTTGACGGCTATTTAGAGTACCCCCCCCCCTTCTCACAAAGGCCCTATACATTTACAAACACCCATGTCTTCACCGAGATTCGAACCCAGGCCCTATGGCACAGCAGTCAATGGCGCAAACCACTATACTGGAGGGGTGATGCATTACGCACTTTATATATACATCTGATAATAGAAGTTAGCTTAGATAATTAAAATTCCAATTTAATACTGAATTTTTAGTTAATATGCTTAAACAGCGAGTTTTGGAATAAACGGGTAATAAGTAGGCTTATAAAATACTTAACAATTTATTAAAAATTAATAATTTGAAAATTATCTAAAATGACTTTCAAACTATATATAAAAGGATTTTTTATATTATAATAAAAAATACAAAGATCATTAAATCTAAAAAAGTAAAAATGAAGCATTACACAAGCGTTTCCTGTAGTGTTAGCTTGAAATTGTCGAAATAAAGAAATGAGAAATACAAAAACAATACCACAGTCCCAAATTTTCCCCTTAATGTGCAATTGCATCGTAATATAAATTCCTAAATTGTTATAAAATAGCATATTTTTTTCCTTCTTTTTTTTTTCCTCTTGAATAAATATTCCTTTCTTGAGAAGTGCTAGGCATAAAAACGAAAAGGGAAATGTTTTCAATGTAATATATGAAACGTTTTAGTGAGTAAAATTAAAACGTAAATTCTTTGCGTTGAAATTTGTGTTGAATTATAACTTTTTTTGAATATCTATATTCAAAATAGTCCCTAAAAACCAAAAGATTAAGATGATTAACATTGCAAAGCATTCAACATCAAAACCTTTAAAAGAAAATTATCAAAGAAGTATTACGTAAAGTAATTCGATTATTTCAAAATTTTGCTTGAAATTTTCTGTATCCAGAGACCATTAATGATTATATTTTTCTGGCAGGCAAGCATTAATTTCGGTTGCAGCGTGTGCTTCTACTGTGAAACCGACATCTTCTAAAGTAGCATACAAAGAAGGCTATTTATTTTATTTTCGTCATCGTCATCTGTATTTGGTAGTACTAGTAATAACACTGCGAAGCACACATATCTCAACTGCTGCAATCTACAAAAAACCCTTACGTAGCTTCTTCTACATCGTATGCATTAGCTTTCGCTGTTTCTGTCAATAGTCAAGTTATATGAATATTATATATTAGTATGTGGATTTTGTTTGAAGGTAATACGAGGGTGAGTCGGAAAACAAGTTTCCACTGGCGACTGTGGTCAAAGTTGTGTATGAAAGTCACAAAATAGAATGGGACATTAAAGATATGACATAACTTTATTTTCCACATTGATACCAAGTATAGTGAGACATTCGTCATACCGCTTGATAAGCTTCAAAAAGTCCTCCAGGAAACTCAGGGCTTTGCATACAGAAAATCGTTTAACGGCTTGTTTGACTTCAGCGTTGCTTTCAACTTCTTTGCCAGATTCTTCTTCAAAGCCAGAAACAGATAAAATCACTTGGTGCGTGACCAGGACTGTATGGCGGATGGTATAGGCGCTCCCAACCAAGAGTTGCAATATGGTTTTGCATTGCCGTCTCCAACTGCGATCTTGCATTGTCATCCAACAACAGAATTCTAGATCTGAGAAGCCCATACCACTTTTTTAGAATCCACCTGCTTGTGATCGCTGCCGATCTCTACCCAATGGTGAATCGGTGTCTTGCGCGTTCACCTGCTGTTTCGTCTTTCGCCCATAGCCATTAAACGATTCTACCATATGCGTCCTGAATTTTTCCTGGAGGGGTTTTTGAAGCTCATCATGCGGTATGACAAATATCTTATTGTACTTGATACTTATGTGGAAAGATAAAGTTGTGTCTTATCTTTAATGTCCCATTCTATATTTTGACTTTCATACACAACTTTGACCACAGTTGACAGGGGAAACATATTTTCCGACTCGCCCTGGAATTTAACCTCTTAAAGCCCTCTTTAGTGTAGTCGTATCCAATCAAAATGGCTGGCATGAAACTATTGTGAAATTAACTTAACTTGTAACATATTTTATTATCTGCACTATGGTTGATTGAATGTAAGTTAAAAGTATTTAGTACTTAATAATAAAATGTAAAACTTCCTACTAGCAACAGCAAACTAAGAACTGTTTCCTCTTTTTTTAAAATAAAAAAATAGGGATTAATCTCAAAGAATTTTAGTACTTGCAAATTTTTGCCTAGAAACAATAGTTTTTGACAATAAGTACTATTGAAAGCCATGTACATTGTATTAAATGATATTTCTGTGAAGATTTTCTAAAAATGCTCCCTAAAAAGGGTCCTTTAATATAAGATAGTTTGTGAAAACGCATTCATCTAAGTAGTATAGTCAAATTTATTCCAAACGAAAATTTGTTTAATTTTCATTGAAATATACTAAGGGAAAAATATCATTACTTATATTAAAGAGTTTTCTTAATTATATAGCAAATACTGTGTGAAACATGCTTTTAACTTCGACAAACAATTCTACAGTATATTTATATATATATATATAATTTCTACTTCTTTTCCATTCTTCAAATTCATTATCCATCCTCAGAGTATTATTTTACGGATTTTTGTCAAATGACTTTCCCATAATGTTCATACAAAACTGGTTCATGTGGCACATTCTCTTTTAAACATGGTAAAAGAAATGGATAAGACAGGTCTAATGAAAATTGAATTTTTTCTCCTTCTTTACAAGCTGCAGAATGAGAATTACAACAAAGGGGGGATGGGCAAAAAGTAAATATAAATGAAACTTGTTGTTTAAATAAAATTAAAAGGAAACAAAGACATTGATTAAATGATAAGTTTTGAAGTGAAAAAAAATTATACTCTTCTTGGAGCTAGTTTTTTCCAAACAATACTGACTTTTGTAAAAGGATTTAGAAAAAGGTTAAATTTTATGAGTCCATAACGGCTTAAATAGCTGGCACTATAATTATGCTAAACTATTAACTAAAATTATAATTCACATCATTAAGATGTATATTTATGTAAATAATTTCATTATGATTGAAAACTTAAATAGTGATATGTGTATTCTTTATTTTTTATGAAATTGAATGCTTCGCAAACTGTGATCAGGAAAATAATAATTTCTAAATGAATTAAAATTTCGGAAAAATTGTAAAACGAATAAGAATCAATTTTTAAGGATACCCTATGTTTAAACATAAATGTAAAAAAGATAACTATTATAAAAACCTTCTTTAAAAAGATAACTATTATGAAATATATGTAGGCATTTTTATTTTAAATAGTAATATTTTGTAATTTATCTAATTTTTGTGTAATTAAAAAATGCTGCGTCAAATATAATTTACAATTATATTTCAGGAAAAAGACATATGTATATTATTATTCTAAACTGGAACTTCTAAAAACAGTATGTCCTTACCTAAGTGTCAGTTCAAAAAAGAAAATTAATTGTGGCTTAATTAATTTCCATTATTAGCTTGTGTTTTGTTGGAATCAAATAAAGATTGTTAAGATTAAAAGTTATATTTGGTCTGAAAATCTGAATTTTGAGAAAAAGATAAAATAAAAAATATTTCGATATAAATAATATGTGTTTATAGCTATATTCATAAAAGTGTAGATAGATATTAACTAGACAGCTATTAATAAATCTTTCTTGTGGTAAACTTTTATCCTGATCATACTAATGTTTACACATAGAATGCAATATATATATTTTGCATTTTTTATACATGCAATATATTTTGAAAAATAAAAATTTTGAGTTGGGTGTTTACATTATTTTAAAAAGCTAAATGGATGGGTTGACAATAAAAACAGAATAAATCATTCAAAGAAATTCTTTTTTAAAAAAATGCACATTAAATCTAAATAAAAAAAACAAGACTTTTTTTACAAAAAATAAATATCCTGGAGCACTGTAAGAGCACCTAATCTTGTTCACTTCTTGAAATTGATCAAACACCCACAACATTTTTTCAATAATAACTAATAATTCTCATCAACATATTTTTTTTCAAATTATACGCGATGGACCTATAATACTTTAAACCTTTTCTAAAATAAAAACAATTTAAATTAATCTTGAAAGAAAAAAGAAAAACAAAACAACCAATATATTTGTTTCCTTTAAATAGCACTAACTTTTAAGCTCATATTTTATAGTTCATAAATCAATAATGGTAAAAAAAAAAAGCAGAAAAAGGCACCACCAACTTTACTAATATTGACTATTTGGTATAAATAAATCCTTTTTCTCTGCTAGAAAGAGTCTTAAGCCACAATTACTCAAGTGAAGCCCGGTCCCGAAGCCCTCGCATTTTTTTCGTATTTCAGTTCTCAGGGGCAAAGCCGATTCACTAAAGAACCGATTCTAATCGCTCGGATTATTCTTTTTGCATTTATTTTATTCTCCATTCGGTCGTAATGGAGGTGATTGGTGGTGGAAAATGGGCAAGAGAGTTGTCCACTGTTTTCTTTTCATCCCGCATATATGGTTCAGGGAAGGTCACGGTACATGCGACTTAGATTACTTTTTTTCAATTCTGTATAAACTATGCAAGAAAGGTCATTTCTTGTTTATAATGAGGCTGTTTATTTCTCAAAGGAAGTATGAGATTGAAATTTATTCTAAATTTGAAATTTCTGTTCTTCTGAAGCTCCTTCTTGGCATCGCATTTCCAATGCCATATTTTGTGACTGAAATAAAACTCTTATACGATTAAATTATTTTTTTTCATACCCTTTATTATATTTCCTTCGTATACGGTTATTATAATAAAGTACGGCTTAACATCGGCAGAGCTCTCTGGTTAGGAAACTGTTAATCCAAACTACTTGCGGTGGTTTGTATTCTACCTATATGGTGCCGCTCTAAAATGTATACCATCTCCCTGAGAATGTACTAAGTTATTAAGGGTGAAAACAACCCTATTAGAAATAGAAATAAAGTAATACAAGGAATGACAGAAAAAAATAGGATCAAATTATTGTAAATCTAAAGACAATTGTAAGACTTTTATTTATATCTCAAGATATTAAAAAAATACAAATATGTTTATTTCCAAACGTATCTTTGAGGGGATTTCTTTATTTAAATTGACCACAGAACGAAAAGTTTCCTTGATATATCTTTTTGACAAATGAATTTATTTCATATTAGAAAGTGTGAAACGCAATAGTAATAGCAGAAGGGTGCTTAAAAATGCTTTAGGGACGCTTAATAAGTGGATAATCTCTTCATTTTATAAAGAATTTACGTCCCTTCTTCCCTGTGACCCGGCTAGAGGTGTGAGAGGAACTAAATGATCATACGATATGTGATGATACTTCAATTATTACATTACATCGATACTTCAATTATTTTATTTATCACTATATTCAACTCAGACACAAACAACACTTAAAAAATATAACCTTAATCAGTAATAGAATGGTAGAGAGACGAGGTTGCGATGGGAGAATATATTCAATCTTGCAGCTCTATCTTTAATATAACTTTACAAAGAGCTTACGTATTTAATGACTATTAGTTTAACTTTCTAAACATCGACTTGATTTCTGATCACAGTACCTGAACTCTTGCAGTCTTCTATTTCTTTCACGTGAACTTTAACACTTCCCCTAATAGTTAATCTAATCACTTCCTTGATATTCCAATTTCCAGCTTCTTACACTGTTTACGTATATGTTTCACTGCCCATTTACTTCACTTCTAATCCTTTCATAATTCACTAAGCTCAACATCGCGAATAAATAACATATATATTAAACTTAATTTGCATATCAGGCTTCCTGCCCTTCGAAGAAGGCTGGTTGAAAATTCAGGCTCAAAGGAGTTCCCCAGAGGTTAATGGAAGGATGCGTATAGATCCGTCAAAACTTATTACTGGAAAAGAAAAAAGATGGATGTCACGTGACACAACGAAACTTAAAGTGGCTGATCTACATTTTTAATGTCTTCATTTTTTTTTTCAATTTTTTACCAAATTCTCACATAAAGTAAAACCTGTGTAACAACGAAACGAATCCCATGACATGTTTGGTATTTAATCATGTTCTACGAAATTTGTATGTCCTTATCGAGAAATAATACAATTAGGCTTCCAAATTAAACTTTAAGCAAATGGAAATAAGAAACTTAAAAATACGGTAAAATTTCTTAAGAATTAATGCGAAAATTATTCTGATTGAAGAATATTGTTTCGCAATGCAGTCTTTCGCATTTTTAAGCTGTTTTTACAGTGACTAGGGTAGTTTTATAGTTTGCTTTGAATTGTTAACAACATAGCACTATAAGTGTCTCTACTGTTATTTAGTAACAAAGGTAAAAAAAAAAATACAGTGGCATTGTTTTAAAGAATGTAATTCACTTTCAGTACAATTTGCCATTCAAATTCAAAATAGATTTAATATAAAAATTCAATAAATTTTTAACAAATAACGTAAATCTACTAATCCAAAAGGTTTTGTGGGTGAAAACTATTTTCATACAATTTCATAATTTTCTCTACTTTATCTGGAGCATTGACAGTTCTCAAAGTAGAAAAATGCCATTCAATATTTTAATAACGTTAACAATTCCATGTACATATATGCTTCTTTATTTGTAGTGTATTTATTATTCTTTATCAAAACATATTGAATAAAACAACATTTTAAAAATGAACTCAATTGTAAAAAAATCCCTTTTAATAAACAGTAAGGTTTAATGAAAGGCTTTTGTTACCAATATATTTTAAATGTCATAAAAATACATTGAAAGGAAAATGGTAATGTGTAGACATTGCATTAAATCCTTCATGAATTAGCAGTACTTTATTTCTTGTAATTTAATTCAAAACCAGTGTATTTCAGAGGCTTAAGTTTAAATACTTTTGGAGAAGTAAAATAGTTATTTAAAACAAATAATATAAATATTTCGAGAATTGAAACGTGTAGTTTATTACAACAAATTAAAATATTAGTATTAATTAAGTCCTATACGCGGAGAGTAAAACGTTTCTTTGTCAATTTTACAATGCTTGAACGCAATAGAAGGGTTATTCTTGTAACAAAATCTTTTGTACTCACCAGTCGGGATTTTGATTTGCATTTATTGTTATGTATATGAAATGTAATTGAGTGTGTGCGTTCCTGAAGGATTTTTTAGAGGAAAAAGATGCATTACGAAAATATTGACTTATTTAGAGCAAACAATCCTACGACTGTCTTACAAAATGGTTATTTGAAAAGGTGTCACGGGTGTGTTTTGTTAAAGAAAAATAACGTGTAAATATTGGGACGAGTAATAAAAAAATAAATAAATAATTTTATAAAAAGTAAGCCATAGTATCTTTGAACTCTTAAATTGTCACTTAAATAAATTGTCATAACATTATTACTACCATAACAAAACCTGAATTGTACAAAATAATTAAAACTGAAATATACTTTGAAAGCTATTATGTATTTTATACGGTAACATTACTTTTTACGATTAACTTCCGTAAGTTGTATGAGTTAATCTCTTTATTTTGCTTCTGATCTGCTATCACTTATAGCATTTTGTGGCAGTTTCTTTTCTTTAACGAAGTCATTATAACCAAAACATACGTTAATGGAAAATGCATAGTGAGTGTTGTAGAATTCGACCAACGAATTTAGAGGTGTGATAGTAGCCAACAGGATGACGACAAATTACCAAAATCAGTGAGTCGCAAACCACATATAGTCCGTGAAAATAGCGATACTAGTAGCTGTCTGGAGTATGACGAACCCCAGACGAAAGTAATAACCAAACGAATGCGAGGACTTAGAGAGCGGGCCCCATATTCTCAAGGAGTTGATGCAGTGAGTAGCGGACGAGAAATTTATATACGCGCAAGTTTCTTCAACACTACGACGGCACTCAAATACCAAGTATTCATTTAGCCACTTTCCTCGCCTGGCTCCGACGGCTAATAATATCACGGTTTTCGTCTACTGAACATGGTTTGCGAGCCCATGCTCTATGATGATTTGTAGTCACCTTGCTGGCCACTATCACCCTTCTGAATTTGTCTGTCGAAATCGGCAACACCTCTATATTTCAGCCATTTATTTTGTTAGAAACATTTTACATAAATGATATTAGTTGAAGCAATTATATATTTAAATTTTAATTCTTAATAAATCCTGTTTTGCTTAAAATTGACAGTATGATTTATCGTAAGGAATACCTCTAAATTTTGAAATAATATTGAAATCCCTTTTTTTTTTTTTTGCCAAATATATGTAATACAAATAAAATAAATTATTTACTATTAAATGTGGTCTCAAATGGTGCCTAGTTTTATAAATTCTTCCAAACAACAATTTAATTAAACGAGTACAATAAGTATTATTTTGAAACATGAATGAATTTTGTAATTTATTGGTTCATTGCATAACCCTCTGTAGCTTAGTAAAGATTGCTGCCAGCAAACCTGTTGATCGCGCGCCAAACACATAGAATTGACTTTATAACGTAACCATACACACTCACACCTAACAATATGTAAGGGATGAGTTATATCATCCCTTAGTGGAGGGGATTAGCCATTCGGAAGGAAGATTAGCCATAATCAATGTAATTTCAATTTGTTCTCTGATACGAACAACAATACAAATTCTATTAACTGAAGTTAAGAGATTCAACCAAATACAAAATATGGAAAACAATAGAGAGACAGACGAGATAGAGAAGACTTTGAATAAACAGATCACTTACGTCTAGGCGATACCTTCTAATTCTTAGCGATCTAATCTAATTTGTTTCCTAATTGACAAATCGTCAACTTTAATACTACAATAATCAGCAACGAATGAATCCATGCCTCATATCACGTTTATTCAACCACAGCCAGCCGTAGCAGTCTAGCCTCTCTAACCTCCCTCTTTCTAACGCGAATGTTCAATCTTTATACACAAGTCTTAATTTACATAGTCACATCTTCTTCTTCGAAGGAATGCTTTCAATAAATTAAATATTAAAGACCAATTATTCCCCATGAGGATTGTTAGTGACAAAAATCCGAATACACCCGAGACAAACTAGACTGTGTTACTTGTAGCTAATTGATATTGGTTAGAATTGCTTCAAACTACATCAAAATTGCTTCAGAAACTTTCAGTTTCTTAACATGTCGTATTATACATTTTGATCCCTTACCTCAGTGTTGCGTCCAAGCAGCACTCCCTGTTTTTGTAATTTTCTTCATAAATAAGAAGACAAAAAAATTTAAATGCCTAACTATATGTGTTTTATTTTTTGTTACCTTGAAACCAAAAAATCAAATAAATCTGAGTTTATGAGTGATAAATTGTTAAAGTATAAACATACGGTGAAGGATTTCGTGATTTTGAGCTGTATTAGGTGAAAATGAGTCAGTAAATGTAAGCATTTCACCTTCAATAAATATTCAAACAAATTTAGAAAAAATATAAGTATTTCAGAACTTGTCAATTAGCTATATTTTAAAAGAAATACATGCAATTGAAAATATACGAGTATAAAAGTAAAACCATTAAATTAATTGAACACAAGTGAAATCTGGTAATTCTTTGTATCTTTGAAATTGACCTATTTCAGCGTTTCTCAAACTGTGGGGCACACCCCCTAAGGGGCATGATAACTCCAGAAAAGGGCACGAAAACATCGAAAAATTGAAAAAAAAGGAAAATTTAAAAATTATTAATTTACTAAAAGGAAGCAAAAAACAAAATACATTCTCAAATAATACAAAAAAAAATGAATTACACATTTACAAATATATAATATACTTATAGATGTGTATCAGTACTGCTCAATGTATTTGATAATTAACTTATCAATACTAAATTAAGAACAAGTTTAATAATTGCTAGTGACTTCCATGGGCTTGTCAAATACAAAATTACATTCAAAATTTAATACTTATTTTGATAATCTGTACGGTTTATAATGAAATTCGTATTGTAGGCTTACGTAAAAGTACATTATTGAATTCAATGCACAGTTATTGTGCGTTGAAATTATGATGAAAAACTGGGTCGTGAATGTTTGAGAAGCACTGCCCTAAAATTATTTATTTAAAAAAAATTGATAATATGTAAGTAAGGTAATGTAATATACATGTGCCCTTATTGCAATATAATTAATAGTGACCCTTCAAAAAATTTATATTTGTGTCACCAACATTTGTTTAATCGCAAATCGAATTAATTATTTTAAATGTTTTTGATTTAAAGCTAAAACGCCTTTACGTTTCTACACCTTTATTTTTAAAACGCAGAATCCCAGATCTCTTCATGCGACACTCAGGAAACAATAACGTATGATGAATTGTTATTGGAAATTGAGAAGCCGTTGAAAATGTTTCAAAATGTAACTTTATTGCTCTCGTTAAAATCGCTAAAGATATCTTATAAACAACACAGTTTCTGAAAGATTTATAAGGAAATTCATTTCACTCTCCATCCTACGAAATACGGAGCTCCCAACATGTTAGGCAAATTGGATTCCTAAGTAATGTTAATGCTTCTCACGAGTGACACGCATCCTATAAAGTAGTGACGTGACACAACATGGAAGAGTCCATTAATCTCCAGGTCATCCAGTCATGTTCTCTTATCACCTTGGAGGATGGAAATATGTCACTCAAACACCATCAGTCAACTCGTTATCTGCGCCTAATGGTGATGGATGGCATTCCATTCAGCATAGGGAATTCTAAATATAATTTTATTGGCAGTAAATTTCTTAAAACACGTAAGTTATTCTTACTAAGAACTCGTTTTTGTTACCATTATTTTTGTTTCTGGTGTCATTTTTGAGCTGAAAAGGGTTAATTGTATACCTTGAAATTTGACAAAGGTTATATGTTTATTAAAATAAGTATATTTTGAAATGCTGTACAAACATAACTAGTGATTGTTCATTGTGATTCGAGAATGTTATCATTTAGTTGTGAATAAATGAATATTTTATTACCATGTTTTTTGGCTCGCTTTCTTCCGGGTGGAATTTTGTAATTGATTTTAAACTATAACTTATTAATGATCTAGAGACCTGAAATTTGGACCATAGCCTAGAAGTATATGACAATGCATGAGAATGTGTATAAAAACATGGTATATCACAAAAGTATATTATAAAATTGTTCGTTGCTGTTAATCTCAGTAAGAAAAGTTTTGGAAGTGGTAACTTGAAAAAGGTATAATAAAATTATTCTGATTTTCTTTGATTAAATAAGTTGATATGTTCTGCATTAGTGTAAATGATTTATGCATAATTCGTAGTAACTTATCAAGGAGGGGGGGTTGAGGTAATCCGGACTCATCCCCATTGCCCTTTATTATTTTTCAATCCCTACTATTAGCTCACTCCTCTCTTTCTCTATATATGTATTTATATATATATTTATTTATCTTGTTCAAATTTTCCATCGTTAATAAGATACTTTCTATTCATCCAATCAAGTTCAAATATTTTTTTAAAACTTGTAGTGGTCAACACACTTGATGTTAATACAGTTTTTCAAATATTAATTAATTTAATTAATTACCGTCTTTCGACGCCAACGTAGATTCGTCTCCATTGTTGTAACAATGTAACTGTTAAAACAATGAGAATATTAGTCTTCGAAAACCGGTTTTTCAGCCAAACTAGCCAAACCGGGTGTGCATTGTTACAACAATGCAGACAAATCAGGCTCTTTTTTCAATTCCTATTATTAGTTCACTCTCTCCCTATATATAAATATATATATTCAGATTTCCAATCGTTAATAAAATGCTTTCTATTCATCCATTCAAAGTAGGAATTGACTTAATTTTTTACATTACTTATTTTCAATTGGTTTTAATCCTATATATATAGTTCGTAAGACAATTCCTATCAAAGTTAACAATAGTTAATTTTTTAAAATGAATAATGTCGTAACAATAGTTAAGCTCGTTAAGATCTGTCATTCGATAAAATGAAAAGGTATTGTATTGGGAAAAGGAAATGGAGTTGTATTGGGATATGGTACAAATATAATGGACCTTTTTACCCTCTCCCCCTTCCCTCCTGAAAAATCTCTGTATGCGCCACTAATGATTCATGTTGAAAATCATAAGACTATTTAAGAAATTATGCAAATACATTTAACCAACCAGAATCATTGATAAGGTTATGTCACATTTTTTTTAAATGAAACAAAAAATTTCGTATTAGGAAGAAGAAAGAAAACGCGCGTTGGCTAAATATTTTAGAACATGTTCTAAATATACGAGTCTTAGAATTTTAGTAAATACATCTGTTTATTGGATAAATACCACAGAAAATGAGTTCTAAATATACGAGCCTTAGGATATTAGTAAATACATAATTTTATTAACTAAATACTACAGAAAAAAAGTTCTAAATATACGACCTTTAAACTATTAGTAAATGCATCATTTTATTACTAAATACTACTAAAAATAAGTTCTAAATATACGACCCTTAAAGTATTAGTAAATGCATCATTTTATTGACTAAATACTACAGGAAATAAGTTCTAAACATACGATCCTTAAAATATTAGTAAATGTATCATTTTATTGACTAAATACTACAGAAAATGAGTTCTAAATATACGAGCCTTAGGATATTAGTAAATACATCTGTTTGTTGACTAAATATATCAGAAAATAAGTCCTAAATATACGACCCTTAAAATAATAGTAAATGTACCATTTTATTGACTAAATACTACAGAAAATAAGTTCTAAATATATGAGCCGTAAAATATTAGTAAATATATCTGTTTATTGATTAAATAGTTCAGAAAAAAACCACATATACACGAATCATGCCTTTAGAGATTATAAGGATAGTATATGAAAAGCAGTTATAAAGTGTTATATACCTGAAATCGTATAATCCCTATCTTGGATATTTCGCAATTCATTAACTAAGAATGCATGCATAGACTTGAAAGAAGCACTCTCTTATCTCAACTCGCATTCAATAACTGATACAAGTAAAGTAAGTCCAACGCTTGGGTTAAATTGGCCCACACCGCTTCTACGCTGAAAACGTTCTTTTCCAAAATTCCGACCTTTTTTCTTCCGATTTAGTTCTCTGAGGAAAATTCCGATCCAATAAAGAACTGGACGGAATCCTCCAGATTATTTGTTTCGCATTTATTTTATTCTTCATTCGATCCCAATTGGAGCAATTCTATGGAGCGGAGCTGGAAGAGGCTATTTTTTCATTTAATTAACCAAACTCTTTCTGTAACAGATTTTTAACAATATAGGTGTATTTCGGCTTAATAATCGGATGGTTTATTTTAATTCGTCAGTAATGTGTCCAGTAAAAATCAATTCTGGACTAGAATATTTGTTTTTATTTAGAATTCTTGTTTGATTCTTCCTCGAGTTTTATATGAATAATATACAAAATGATATATTACTACATCATATCTCATTTGAGAATATGCAGGATACTTTCTTATTCTAATGCATCAATGAGTATATGATGGAATTATACATTAAATGGAAGATTCATTTAACCCCTTAACAGCCGATTAAAAGTAATGCGGCTCGCTCATCAGTGCCCCATTTTTCACATAGGGCTGCATATCCGATGCATTAGGGGGGGGGGCGTAAATAAGCAAACTTTCTATGAAATAAGTAAGACCTTTGTGTGTGCAAACACTGTCATTTTGCAGCATTCCAAAGTCTTCGGAAGAGTTTTACTCATAGCAGCTCGAAAATAAGAATCGCATTTTTGAAAGACCTATACTGGTTGGTCCCTAATTTAAGATGCAAACGGGTTGGTACAGGGCATTACAACCATCATTTATTGTATAGGATTGTATGGTCGTAATTGACGTGGTGATGCACAAACACACACAAAAAAAAACGAGACGAAATGATAGACAAAGTGTTTATTGAAAGCGTCGTTGACAAGTGTAATGCTTACAATAACTGTTCAAAATTGCATCTTCCAGTATTGATACATCGGTGAAGTGATTGGCGTACACGTTCAAAGATACCAGGTATTTGACGCATACGTGCCGAAGTTGCGGATATTAGAGCAACGAGATTCTCATCTGAGTCAAGTGAAGTCGCATAAACAAGATTCTTCAGATGTTCCCTGAAAAAGTAATTGAGGCTCGATAAATCGGGATATTTTTTTTGAGGTGGTCAAGGGACTGGTCAGCCACGCCCAATCCATCACACTCAAAACACATCAGAGCTGAAGTGGGCTGTCACCCCATCATGCTGAAACCACATACAGTTACGAATGACATGTGTCGATCAGGAAACCTCACGTGATGCATTCATAGCACAGCTCAGCCATTACCATTTGCATGGCTGTATGTATTCTTTGTATGTATTCTTTTTTGGTATACATAAATTCTTCAATCGTAGGCTTCAGCAGAATTGCGGATGGAGGTTTCCCCTACTTAGATGCATCATGTTGAAAGGAGGATAGGCATCTAAAGTCCTTTACTGGCAACGAAACCAACCAATTTTTCCATTTCATCTTTTCTTTTACTTCCCCTGTTTGCACCCATATATTCCTATACAATAAATTATTGTTACAATGTCCTGTATCTAACCTTAAGGTTGGTACCATGGATTCGGGACCACCCTGTATACGTCCGGGGCATTTAACGCATCAGTATAGCGAGACAAATATATACTCCGACAGCCCGTAAGGGTTTAATTTTCAGTTTGGATAATATTGTTATGACACTGTTAAACCTGCTTAGTACAGTAATTCAAATGGAAAATCTGTGATCCGCTTAGTCGATTCGTGAATTCGAGATCTACTTCCACTAAAGAACATCCATATAAGAGCTTATGCATGTTAAAGCTATCGATTTTCAATCTTATCATGTTGGCTAAATAGGGAATTTTTGAGAAAGGGCATCAGACCCGTCCCGTCATGTCATCCCGTCATTCACCCGTGGTTAAAAATTCCGTATGCATTTTCCAGTAAGCATCGTGTAATTTTAAAGTGTGATACTATTTATTGCTATAACTCATCCATCTGGGAACCTATTATGCTCATTAGACTGAATAGGCTACACTTAATACGGTTTTAGGAAGTATTTACGTAACTGAAAGATTAGTGTTAAAAATTTGCATTGTATATATATATATATGTATGTATATATATATATATATACTGGTGTCCAAAAGTTAAGCATAAATTGTAAAATGCGAAAAACATGGAGTAAATATTCTTAAAATTATTCCAAATTTCTTGCGGATATTAATTGGGTGAAGAAGAAACATTGGGTTTATACAAAACTTTTCAGTCGACTACTTCCTGCGTGAAACAGCGGCGCATGCCGGAACGCGGAGAAACCGATTCACGTAGCATAGGCAGTTCAGACAAGTTTCGTGCAACTGCTGTGAGAAGGAACGTTGTTAACCATCAAACAAGGTGAATGATGGCACAAAGACACCAATTGGACATGTTTACGAAAGGAAGAATCTTTGGAATGCTGGAATCCTCATGATCACAAATCGAAGTGTCTCGAATTCTGAATGTAGACCAGTCTGTGATCTCAAGACTGTGGCAGAGGTTTCAAAGAACAGGTGACTTTACCCGACAACCAGTATCAAGTCGACCAAGAGTCACAACCCCTCGCCAAGATTGATATCTGGTAATAAGTGCGCGACGTAAGGGGCAGTACTGCCAGAGCACTGGGTTCGGTGCTCACAATCGGCACAGGAATACGAATTTCGAGACAAACTGTTTACAGGAGACTCAATCATGCTTTCCTTTATGCCAGAATACAAGCAGTTTGCATTCCCCTCACGTCTGCGCATAAACGCACTCGTTTGAACTGAAATTTGAAACATCAACATTGGAGTGTGGGAGTGGACCAATGTGATGTTCAGTGACGAGTCCCGGTTTAGTCTA
>BMAO01013618.1:0-75940 GCA_019973975.1 Trichonephila clavata
TATATATTTCCAAATTTTTCTATATATTTCCACTTTTTTTCAATGTTTTTCAACATTTTTCAGTATTTTTAACATTTTTCTACTTTTTTTCAACATTTTTCAACTTTTTCAATTATTTCGCTTATATTAATATTTAGTGTACGAAAACAAGAAATAAAACAGACTAAAAATTTATTGAAGAACATGAGCTACGCTTAATATTCTATCCATGACAAAGTTTTGCATACAACGTTTTTGTTTTAAGATATTTATTCTTAAGTAAACTCGATGGAAAAATTTTTCTTTTTAAAAATTCGTTAAATGATTCCAACCCAAAAGGTTTTATTTTTCTGTCTCTCACTAAGGGGGTAATCAAATGTCCAACATTAGTATTTAATATATAATTTTTCCTTCAGAAATTTCAACTGAGATGGATACATTTGTCTGCTAGACTGCTGCTTGTCTCTAACATTTTTAAGACAACATGGTAAGAAGTATTTAAAGAAATACTCCTAATTTGTTTTCTCTTGCAAACAATATTTTGTAGAGTAAATATTACGGAAATATCTGTATGGTGGCTTCCTTTCGAGAAAAAGTTTGAAAGTTTTTTGTCATCTCCTACTTCATTCATTAAGTCCTCTATTATAATGAAAGCATTAGTAATATTTTTTACATCGAAAGGGATGCTTTCATGAAATTCTATGTCAGACATCTTATTAAACAGTTTGGGATAAATTCCAAGTAATTTTGGAGGAAAATAATGATTATTTGTTTTTCTAAGATTCGTCTAACCAAAAATGTTTTACAAGCATTAGAAGGTCCGCATATATTATCATAGAAAATGGATGTTAAGGTCTCGAAATTCCATAGTAAATCTGAATATGCAATTAACAAACATATAATTTTTAAACTATTATTATCTCAATAAATTTTATAGCAAATATATAAATGGAGCACCATTCTCTTAATTTGTAACATAGAAATAAATAATGCATCTTGATAAAAGTAGTTTTTAAATAATAAAAAACATTTATTGAAAAGAAAATGGCTCTAACTAACATTAAGTACCATTTTTCAAAAAACAAAAAAAAGTCTATCTCCTTCATCAAGACTAAAATTTGCATCCAATCCCACAATCAAGTTGAACAGTATATTAATTCATTTAATTATGCAAAAATACGGACCCTCTATTATTAAAAATATATGAGTGTCACAAAGTCCCCCCCCCCTCCCAATTACATTGATGGAGAAGACCCCTTACCAATACGAGAAAAGTTTGGAATGAATCAACTTCTTAAAAAAAAATAATTATTTTGGCAATTATTGTTTGCAACAAAGTAAATTAGAAAATATTATTGAAATTTTCTTTTTTCTTTTAAGATTAATTAATTGAAAAATAAGTAGTAAGTAAGTGTATTCAAAGAATTCACAGCATTTCAAATTTTCATAACGCATGCGAAGAACGTTTTTCAGATAAGGATACCCAAGACCGTTATCACCCTTCCCTTATCTCTTCTCCCCTCCCCTTTAAGCATTTTCATCTGTTTTATTTATTTTTTTTTTGTTGTTTTTGTTTTTTACACTGAAATATATTAATATAATTGAAAAATATTGAAAAAAAGTTGAAAAATGTTCAAAAAAAATTGAAAAACACTGAAACAGTTGAAAAATATTGAAAAAAGTGAAAGAAGTTTTAAAACGTTGGAAAAAAAATTGAAAAATACTGAAACAGTTGAAAATATTGAAAAAAATTTGAAATATATTGAAGAACAAAAGCTACACTTAAAATTCAATCCATGACAAAGTTTTGCATACAATGTTTTTGTTTTAAAATATTTATTCTTAACAAGATTTGATGGAAAAATTTTCTGTTTAAAAATTAGTTAAATGATTCCAAACCAAAAGGTTTTATTTTTCTATCTCTCACTAAGGGGGTAATCAAACGTCCAACATTAGTATTTAATATAATTTTTCCTTCAGAAATTTCAACTGAGATGGATACATTTGTCTTGCTAAACTGTTGCTTGTCTCTAACATTTTTTAAACAACATAGGTAAGAAGTATTTAAAGAAATACTCCTAATTTGTTTTCTCTTGCAAACAATATTTTGTCTAGTAAATATTACGGAAATATCTCTATGATAGCTTCCTTTCGTGAACTAGTTTGAAAATGTTTTTTGTCCTCTCCTACTTCATTCATTAAGTCATCTATTATTATGAGAGCATTACTAATGTTTTCTACATCAGAAGGTATGCCTTCATGAAATTCTATGTCAGACATCTTCTCAAACAGTTTTTGATAAATTCCAAAATATCAAATAATTTTGGGAGGGAAAGGATTGATTATTTGTTTTTCTAAGATTTGGTCTAACAAAAAAAGTTTTAACCAGAATTAGAAGGCTCGCATATCATAATAGAAAATGGATGTTTAAGGTTGGAAACTCCTTTGTAAATTTGAATACTCAAGTAACAAACATATAATTTTAAACTATTATTATCTCAATAATTTTAAGTCAAATGTATATAATGGGATGCCTTTCGCTTAATTTCTAACATACAAATAAATTTAACTTTAAAAATTAGTTTTTAAATAATGAAAAGCATTTATTAAAATGAAAATATCTCTAACTAACATTAAGTTTCATTTTTCCAAAAAGTTCATCCCCTTCATCAAGACTAAATTTTGCATCCAATCCACAATCAAGTTGAACAGTATAATAATTTTAACTAATTAATTCATTTAATTAAACAAAAATTCGGATCCTCAATCATTAAAAATATGAGTGTTCTCAAAGTCCCTCTCCCCCATTACATTGATGGAGAAAACCCCTTACCAATACGAGAAAGATTGGAATGATTCATCTTCTCATAAAAAATAATTATCTTTGCAATTATTGTTTGCACCACATAAATTAGAAAATATTATTGAAATCTTATTTTTTCTTTAAAAATTTATTCCATTGGAAAGTGAGTAGTAAGTAAGTATATTCACAGCATTTCAAATTTTGATAACGCATGCGCAGAACATTTTTCAGATAAGGATGCTGAAGACCGTTATCACCCTTTCCTTATCTCTGCTTTCCCCCTCAGGGGTCCTCCTCCGGCTCCTCTTTCCGCCGCCTCCATGTAAGTCTATAGTCCGCCTCTTGTCCAGAACCGGCATTTTATATCTACTGAGTGACAAGTAAGGATTCGAGAATTTACAAAGCAGTTTCATTTTCATGTCATGAGAGGAATGCATTACTAATGTGTATAAGGTATGGATTTCATAAAGGCACGAAAATATCTTTGATTTAAAAAAAACGTTGGTGATTCCGGATTTGGAAAGTAAGAGGCATCAAGAGTAGATGGGCAGGTAGAGGTTGATCTCTTTTACACAAATTTTAATGAAAGTCAGAAGCAGACATTACAGGAATTTCTTAGGAGTTTTGGAGAGCTGTTTATTGGATAAGAAGGGACTCAGCCATGCTTGGTATCACAAGATTGATACGGTTGATAATCCGCCAGTGGCTTCGGGGTCTTATAGATATGATAGGGTGAAGCAGGACATGATCGACTATCATGTAAACAAAATGCTGGAGGAGGAGGGAATTATTATGTTGTTCAGTCTCTATATGCGTTACCGGTAGTGTTGTGCCACAAAAATAATGAGGTACCTCCAGAGCCACCAGAAGCGTATCGTTTTGCAACAGACTACCATAAGTTGACCGCGACAATAAATATCTCCGTTAACCACTGCCACTCATAGAGGATTTACAAGGTAAACAAAAAAAGTTCTTGCCGTTTTTAATGACCCAGAAGAACATGACATACAAACAGCGTAGCCTATTGTTAGTACTCAAAGTAATCACCGTCGGCATCCAGCACCTTCTGCCAACGTGTTTCCAGTTGTTCAATACCCTTGCGGTAAAACTCGGGGGTGTGGGACGCAAAGAAGTCCGTGAGAGCTTGGCGCATGCTTGCTTCATTGCTGAAGGATTTACCACGAAGATGATTGTTCAGGGAATGGAACAGGGGGTAATCTAATGGTGCAAGGTCAGATGAGTAAGGAGGATGACACAAAGTCTCCCAACCAAGCCACTATATCCTGGCCACTCGTGCGACATGCGTCCTCGCGTTATCATGCAATAACAGTACAGCCTTTCGATTAACCAGTGCTGGCTCCTTCTGAGGCAATGCCTGTTGTACACGTTCCAATTACTGCGAATACAGGTCCGCAGTGACCGTTTGGCCCATTGGTAGCAACTCATAGTGAACCACTTGACGACAAGTCCACCAGACACAAAGCATAAACTTGCGTGGGTTCATAGGTGGACTTGTGCTGCGCGGGACAGTATCCTGGGGTGACAACCAATGTTTGGAACGCTTGGGTGTGTCATACAGGACCCACTTCTTGTCACTGGTTAGCACTCGATTGAATATGGATGCGCTACGGTGGTGAGAAAGCAACGATAAACAGGCTGCCACTCGTTGTTGCTTATGGACTTCCAACAGCGTGTGAGGAACCCACATGCTGAGCCTGTACGCCTTACCTAAGCGGTTCAGATGAAGTCTAATCATTTCACTGGAAGTGTTGAATTGTCTGGCATGTTCACCACACTTTTGACTAATGTCCTCCTCAATGGCCACCTGCAGGGCTTCGTCATCCAATTCCCGTGGTCGTCCTGTTCGAGCTTTATCACAGAGGGACAAATCTCTCGACCTGAATTTTTGAAACCAATGGCTTACCGTACGTTCATTGACAGCACTATCCCCAAATGCTTGACATATTAAGCGACTTGATGCAGCGGCTGATAAACCCACTTTGATGTCGTAAGGTAAACATTCCGGAACGAGCTCCTTCGATATGTCCATTTCGCATCGCTACTGTATGATTTCCGATTGATGAATGTGAGAAGTGGACATGCGTTTATAATAACTGATATTCCTACTCTCGACTGACGGTTTCTCAATCACATCATACACGAATTTGCATACTTATTCTCATCTCTTTCGATGGAAACGCGCAAACGGTCAGAACTTTTTAGTTTATCTTGTAATTACGAATATCTCAAACACTCACGTAATGTCGACGCTCTATCCTGGGTCGGAATATTTTCAGTTAGCAGTGGATAGCCAAAGACATCCCTGAGACGGCATTCGTCGCAAAGAGTGATAAATCGCATTTACGAGGATGCCATTTGGAGCGGCTCCAAATTTTCAGAAAGCGATTGACATTATTCTTAAGCCAATAATTAGGAAGTTTGTTTGATTGTGCATGGACGAATATCATTATTGCATCACAATCGTTTGAGCAGCATGTTGAACATTTAAGGAAAGTTTTTCGGTTGTTGCAGAAGGCCGTTTTGATACTACGCCAGGAAAAATATCGTTTTACATGTGATAAGTTGAAGTATTTGGGTCTTGTTATTAGTCATAAGGGTTTCAAGACTGATGGGTCGAAAATAAAAGGAATATTGGAGATGAAACCTCCAAAGAATGCACGCGAAGTACCATAGTTTCTCGGCATGACGGATTGGTACTAAAAGTTTATTAGGGTTTATGCAGAGCTGTGTGAGCCTTTGTACCAATTAAAAAGGCAACGAGTTAAACTTGTTTGGGCAAAGGAAGCTCAGGCAGCATTCGAGGAGATAAAGAGGGCGACAACGGAGGCCCCTGTGTTGAAGTTGCCAGATTTTAAGAGTCAGTTTGAATTATATACGGATGCGAGTGCAGTAGGTGTTGGTGTGCCTTTGACGCAGAAAGACAGACCTATTGCATACGCATCTCGTACCTTGAGAAAGGCAGAAAGGAATTATTTCGTAATAGAAAGGGAATGCTTGGTGGTCAACTGGGCGTTGAATAAGTTTCGCACATACTTTTGACAATTACTGGTCAAAGTAATTACGGACCACGCAGCCTTAACAACGTTAACAAATGGAAAAACTTTTCAAGTAGGATGGTGCGTTGGGCACTTAATTTGATAGAGTATAATGTGGTATTGCAACACAGACAAAGGACTCAAAATGTAGTGACATATTTCTTGTCGAGAAATCCGATGGAAATAACTGCACATGAATCACGGATATTATGTGCTGTTACTCCATCTTTAGTATTATCATATAGAGAACAATTTATTGAGGAGCAGAGGACGGATCCTTAGTTGGGTCATATTTACAGGAATTTGGGAAATCTTGAAGATACTTCAGTTGATTCGGTGGTTTCTGAGAATTTGTCCCAAGACTTTAAACTTATAGATAGATTACTATTTTATTCTACATATTTGTCGACACTCAAAGAACTTAGAGTTTATATACCAAAATCTCTAAGGCTTGATGTACTACGTAAGTTCCACGACAATCCTATGTAGGACACTTTGTTAAGAGAAAAACTTACTTAAGGATGAGGGACTCGTGCTTTTTTCATTACATGTGGAAAATTATTTATGAATGTTTCCACCTGCGACATATGTCAACGCTTTAATTATAAAAACGCGTTACTAGCTGGTCGATTAATTCCAATAGAGGATAATTATCCCAGCTCTGGGAATCTCTAATAAAAAAAGGGTAGAACAGATATTAACTGTAAATTTAACTGAACCACGAAGTGAGAACCCTGCTTGAACCGAGACAGTTTTTTATACTACGGAGATTTAATGGTTTGATTGACAACTTTTTCAAGCGGATCCGAATTGGTGAGAACGTTCCTCATTGTTTTTTCTTCTTTTTTGAAAGTTATTTGGTATAACTTTTCGGTCTGACTTTGGAGAAATTTTTCTTAATTTTAAATCTTACACAAGTTAGTGTATTAATACAAAATAGAGTGTTGGAGTAGGGTAGAAAAAATGGGTGATTTTTCTCACCCAGAAAATAATATGGAGGTGGAGACTACCAGTACAGACTTAACATTAAATAAATATAGATGTAAATTAACTGATATGGAATTGTTGGCCAGGTTTGAGGAAAGGCTGGATTTAAATACGACCCCAAATATTACAATTTTCTTAAAATTGGAAAATAATTTTCAGAGTGGTAATTCACTTAAATTAAAGGTATTAATAATGAAAAATTTCACAATCAAGAAAAGTATTCAGATTATTAGCAAAACAAGAAATTCAGAAATCATAATCAAAACAAATAGCTGCGTGACCGCCAAAGAAGCTTTAAAAATTAAAGAAATTAATGGATGTAAAATAATTTCTAGATTATCCTTTATTGGCCTAAGTACAAGTTACATTTCTCAGGGAATAGACACGGAATACACAATAGATGACATAAAATCTGAACTTGAAAATAACAATCACGCCAATTTTGGACATCCAACGGTTCACAAAAAAAACAGAATCTGGATACAAACCAATCAAAACAATTAAAGTAACCCAAATAGGATGCACGATCTCCGAAAGAGTATCAATAGAATTTGAAATGTTTAAAACTAGCCTTTTTTTTGAAAAACCTAAACAATGCACTAAATGTTGGAAATTTGGTCACATAAATAAATATTGTAGAAGCTTAATTAAATGCCGTGTATGCTCACTAAACCATTCTGAAAACGAGTGTAAAGAAATAAATACAAAAAAATGTAGCTGTTGTGGAGAAAATCATGAAGCTAACGATAAAAGTTGTAAAAAATATCAAGAGGAAGTCGAAATCTTAAAAATTAAAAATAAGCAACAAATCTCGAGAAACGAAACAGTCGAAAAGTTCTATAAAGAAAAAAAACCCCTCATTCTCGGCCATAACTTATAATAAGCAAACTGAGAAAATAGAAACCCTAGAAAAAAAGTTTCAAGAATTAAAATTAAAAGAAAATAACAACATATTTGAAATGAAATTGGAACAAATTGTACAACGTTTTACGACAGAACTAAACGCGATGAGAAATCAAATAAATTTAAAATTTTCATCCTTGATGAACACAATAGAATCTTCGTTAAAAAAAATTGCATCCAATATAACAGTTTCACAAAATGACGACTTTCGAACTAATAGAAAAATTAATGAAAAAGCAAAAAGACTGAAAAACTTATCAGAAAAGAGAGAAAATACTTTAGAAAGTATAGGAGAACAAAGTAAAATTTAGATAAATATACAAAATTTCTTATATTCTCAAAAAAAAAAATCAATTTTAATCGGCTTTCTTTTTGATCATTTAAACTAATTCGTACTATTGCACATTCCCCCCCCCCTTTAAATCATTAATATAATCCAATGGAACGCGCGTGGAATCAAAAACAAAAGATCAGATATTCTATTCACGCCAATTTTTCAAAAAGCAAGCATTTTAATAATCCAAGAAACTTGGCTACATCCTAATGATAATTTCACAATTCCCAATAAGAATATATTCCGAATCGATAGAAAAATCAGAAGAGGAGGAGGATTAATGGTAGTTTTAAACAAAGATATTAGCGCAATAAAAATATTCTCAGAAATTAGCGAAGACTTAGAAATTTTAATAGTCAAAGTTCAGATAGATACAGTCCCTATCACAATTTTTAATATTTACATCCCACCGGGTAACTTTAAAGACGACAGTTTATCAAAAATAGCATCATATATAGATAATCATAGCTTAATATTGGGAGATTTCAACGCATCTCATGAAATATGGGGTTCAAAGAATTCAAATAAGTCTGGGAAAAAATTTTTTGATTGGATTATCGAAAATGACTTAATTTTATTAAACGATGAGAGCCCAACTTATCTACATTCATCGGGAATTTTTACATCTATAGATCTTTCATTATCATCTATAAATTTAAATTACGATATGTCGTGGTCCAGAAGTACCGATAATTTTGGAAGTTGTGTGTGACCATTTCCCTATTATTATTAATTACAAAAGAACAAACAGCTCAACAACAAATAATTTTAGACAAAAAACAAATTGGAACAAATTTATTAATCTTATTCAACAAAAGCTAAATTTAAATGAAAATATAAATATAGATATTATAGAAGAAATTAGAAAAGCCCAAATCTTATCTCAGGAATCAGAAATAAAACAGATCAATTCAAGAGCTCCATGGTGGACAGCAGCATGCGGGTTTTTAAGAGCAAAAAAAAAAAAGAAAACTCCTAAAGAAAACAAGAAAATACTTTAAAGAAGACTGGATAAAATATAAAGAAATAAGTGCAAAACTTAAGCGAACTATAAAAACCCGTAAAGAAAACTTTTGGCACAAGACATGTGAAAAAATCTCTTCTCCTAAAATTCTTTTTAAAATAATCCGGATAATCAAAAATAGAACAATTTCGAACTATTCTTCATTTAACATCATTGAGAATAATGGAATCATACTAACAAACGAACAATCCCAAGCAAATTGTTTTTTAAAATATTACGCAAAACAAACAATAATAGCATCCAAAATATTTTTATTCCGGACAATAACCAAGATATTAATAAACCGTTCTCTTTAAAAGGATTAAAAATAGCAATATTTCATCAAAAAAACAGCAGTTCAGGGCATGATAAAATTTCTCTCCAAACAATCAACCACCTCCCCATCAAAGCAATAAATCTTCTCCTGAAATCCTTTAATGACAGTTGGTCATCTAGTCAAATTCCAAAAGATTGACACTCGCGCAATTATTTTACCCCATTCATAAAACCTCACAAAAATCCCAAGGAAATAGCATCATATCGCCCAATTTCACTTAGCTCAATAGTTGCCAAATTAATAGAAAGAATGATCCTACACAGAATGTTAGATTTCAGCTTTCAAAATAAAATTTTTCACGTAAATCATCATAGCTTTTACCCCCACAGAAGCAGTATTAATACGATTCTTCAACTACAACATGATATCATACTGGCTAGAGAACGTAAGGAATACTTTATTCTAGTAGCATTAGATATTAAATCAGCATATGACTCAGTGTGGCCAAGTGGTCTAATTTCTAAATTAAAAAAGTTGGATATTCAGGTAAATTGCTACGATGGGTTCAAAATTTCTTACATCAATTACATTCTTATATAATTGCGGCACAAATTGGAACAAAACAATAGACGAATTACAAATATCTTCAAACAATATTTCAGCTTGGTGTAAAAAATGGAATTTGTCCACCTCTCTAGAAAAAAGCAGTTTAATCAACTTTTCCAGAAAAAGAAGTACAATATCTCCTATACTTAAAATTTGTGATAATCCTATTTTCGAAGTAAAGTGTCTTAAAATCCTAGGTATAATCTTCGACCCCAATATCACTCGGAAAAAATCATATTATTTACCTCCGACAGAAAAGTTTTAAATATTTAAATGCAATCAAAGCATTATCGTCCCCTAAAATAGGAACAAGAACTGATACTCTTAAATATTATTAATGCCACAATCCGTTCTATTTTTGACTATGGAAGTCTTTTTTTCCTTTTCAAGCCAATAGCAATAGACAGAAACTAGAACCAATTTACAATGCTGCGTTACGTTTAGCCCTAGGTCTCCCAAGAAACACTCCGATAGACGTACTAAGAGCGGAATCTATGAATGGCAGTATCAATAATCGACATAATTTCCTTTGTCAAAAATTTATTATTAAACAAATAGACTGGTCACCAAATGCAAGATTATTTTGGGATATAAATCATAATTTTTATAGACATAGAGAAAAAGAAATCAGTATTTTTCAAAAGTCAATCAACCTGCTCCAAGAACTATGTATTTCTAAAGTAGATATTCTTCAGTGGACCCCTCCTCCTCCAATCTATGAAAATCACAAAATAAACATCTATACTCATGAACTGCCTTTTCAAAACAGAAATCTTCCAGATATCATTGTGCAAAATATGTTTAATGATTATATCCAGTCAAACTTTAATTACAGTATTATAATTGCAACAGATGGTTCTAAAAATACTAATCAAACATCAATAGGAATTTTAATCCCCAAGAAAAAAGTTAGACAAAATTACATACTGAAAGAAATGATTTCTATTTTTACAGCGGAAGCTATAGCCATATGAACTGCGTTAAAAAATTGGGTTTCAGAAACAGAAAACTATGTCATCCTTACGGACAGCTTATCAGTTCTAAAAATCCAGTACGCGATAATATTAAATTTAAATTCAACATTACACGGGTGTCTCCAAATAGCTCAATCAATTACATTCATTTGGGTACCAGCTCACAAGGGAATAGAAATTAATGAAGAAGTAAATAAATTAGCTAAAGCCTCTCCAGATCCTTGGAATATTATTCCTTGGATTACTTGGGAAGATCTACATACTTTTTTCAAAAATCAACACAAAAGAGACAACGAAGAAATATGGAAAAAGAGCAAGAGACATAAAAATTATAGTTATCTTAAAAAATGGAAAAGACAGGCAGCAAAAAATAGAAATACAGAAGTTTTAATTAATAAGCTACGGGCAAAGAAATTACCATTAAATGATATTTATTTTCTTTTTAAACAAACAGATTCTCCATTGTGTTCAGATTGCCATGTACCAGAAACTAGTGAACATTTCATTTTAACCTGCAACAAATATCAATCGCAACGTAAAATATTGAAAATTTTTATCTCTAATCATAGTGAATGGTCTTATTCATCAATAGCGAATTGTGATACTATAGAGCATATGCAAAAAGTGGAAGAATTTTTAAAAACAACCAATAGATTCAAAATACTGTAGTTTCAGCAACCACAGTTGAAGCATAAATTAACATAGCTTACAGTTGTACAAAATAATCAAGACCTATCCCTGCATCCTATTTGAAGAAAATAATGCAAATAATCATCTCGGAGCATAAGGTGCCAGATTTACAGTGGTATCACTGTACTGAACTGAACTGAGCTTGAACCGAATAGAACTGAATATAATTAAGTTTAGTTATGAGGAGTTCTTTGTTATCTGTGGGGTGTCGAGTCTCAGAATTTTGAAGCGAAATAGTTTTCTCTTTTCTACTTAAAAGACAATTATTTGCATGTGTAACTTTTAAAATTAGAAAAAATTCAAGATGTCCAGTCGTTCACAATTGTTTGTTGGAAGACTTCCAATCGATATTAGGGAGAGAGACGTAGAACAAGTTTTTGAAAAATATGGCCGCCTTCTTCGATGCGATGTTAAATACGGTAAGTTTTTTTGGTTAAAAGTTAACACAATATTTTTTCAAAAACAGTTATTATATCATATCTTATTACATTTGCTTGTTATAAAATTGAGTTTATTTTTTATGTTATTAAAATGTTGAATGTTTGTTAATTTGTAAACGAATCGCGTAATTTTAATCAAATTTCTGAATTTATGCGTCTTAATAGAATTTATCTGGAGCAGACATATTGTAAATTACAATTATTATGGAATTGGCGTTTTCAAGATAGAAATTGAATGAAATTCATTTTAAATTGCGAGGAAACCAATATTGCTGTTGATAGTAACTATTACTTTTTTTTGCGATTGATGGAGGATGTATGTAGTCTTTAACTCAAGAATTATTGATTGGTAAGTTCGGTTCAAGAGAAGGTATGGAGTTCCCTTTGGCGAAATTAGCAACATCTAATATATGTCGCCAAACTATCGGAAATTATTACTTTTTGTCTCAACCAAACGCATTCTAAGAATGGAAAATAAGAATTCCAATGTTTACGAAAGAGAATTATTGCATTTTAGTGAATTTATGATAAATTAATGTGATTCAATAAAAATTATGCCATATTTAAAGACTTTGTTAGATTTTTAACTTTGATAATGTCATAGTCAAATTCCTATTTTACTTCACATCATGACTAAAATTGGCATGATAAGGAAGTATGGAGAATAGGGTGCTAACTCGAGTATTCTCGTCACTCGACTGTAGCTTCCCAAATGTGCTCCAGCAACTCGTTTTTCTGTATTTGACATATTGCCAAATTGGTAATCAAGGTGGGTCCTGAAATAGAATTTAATCCGAGCTCATCCCACTGATTTTTTTTTGGCACCAAACATGATGTGTTGGTACTTGTGTATTAGCGTCACTTCTCAAATTGGCACCACATGAATTGTATCTTGTTATCAAAACAACAAAGATTCTAACGTATTTTATGAAAAAATATCAGCCAGTCAGATTGTGGTAGAAAATGGCATGATTCGCATGGCAACAATTTGGATCTTTGATGCTAATACATAAGTATCTACATGGGGGGGGGGGGTTCAGGTATGAAGCTGTTATGCAGAATCAGATAGTTTTGAAGTATGAAATAACTGAATTCATAAATAAGTTTAATCACAATCAAATATGTTATAGATAGAAGAAAAGTTCTAGCTTTATATTTTGAAAAGATTACCTTTTCTATCGATCAATCATTCTAAGTAGTAGCACTTAAGGCATTTTTATTCAAAGCCATCAATCGTATATTTTTGCTAATTTATGTATTATTTTTCTTGCATTTTTCGGATGTTTATACTTGAATGCAATCAGATCTATATTAATAAACAATTCAAGCATAGTTTTCTTGTTTTTTTTTTGTTATATAAAACAAATAAGTACTGAATCTCTTCATGTTGTAATAGCACTAACTAATCTTCTTATCTGAAAAAATGTTGGAAATGTTTGAAAATAGAATGAACACATTGAGAAAGGGGGAAATAGATACTTGTGTATTTGCAACAATCGCCAACTCTATTAATAACTTGCTGAATTGTCAACCAGGTGCTTCATTTCATATAATGTCACCAATAGGTTGGGATTGTACATAAGTACTGGAAAATGGTGTAATCAATGAACCCAGAAATTTCGATTTAAAACAGTTTTTTGAGACATCTTTAGCTGCTTTTAACTCGCATATTCATTGTCCTTAAAATCTGAATTATGCTTAGTTTGCTTTCTTCAAACCAGATATCCTTTCTCACAGCCTTACCTAATGTAATATTCATTCATCTCTTGCTGTACTCTCAAACGATTTCATAGGTTGAATCCTTCTCGACCAAAAGCATGTTGTTCTTGCTAGCCAAGCTTCCTGTATTCAAAATTTAACCATTAACTTTGTATCACTGTATTACATGCAGTTTTTCATTTTGCTCCGAACCATAAAAAACATAAATTATATTTTTAGAACCACATGACCATCAGAATTTTGGGTACTTGTGTATTATTGCAACCACACTGGCGACATTTTGTGGAATGAAGTACATATTTGCCAATTCAGATAGTATGACATATGTGAAATCTGGATTGTCAACTTGGTGAGTTATCTCGAACCTTGGCATTATTATGATGGTACTTGAGTACCAAATTTTGCATATTCGTCGTGTTAACCAAGTCCGTAGCTACTTCTGATGGGTCATTGGTTTGAGTTTTGGTGCCACTAAAGAATAACTAAGGAGCTTAATACAAATAAAATTTGTCAACATTCAGTGCTCTTACTTTGGTGTGGTATGAAAATTTAGAGAGTGAGGTACTAGCTCGCATGTCATCCTCATCGATTATTGATCCTGGTAAGAAAAATTACAAGTACCATCACCAACAACCCTTGCATTGCTTCAAATCCAACAGTAATAAACAGTCAATCCATGTTTCAGGGCTATCAGTAAAACTTTTCTGAAGGCTTTGGAATGCAATAAAATGACCTTTATAGTGTTTGCAAAGGATTTGCTTATTTATGCCATTTCTTTTCCTTCAATAAACTCGCCTATCTGAAGAACAGAGTGACGCTGGGGAGCAAATTGCATACTATTTATCTGCAGTTAAAGGTTAAAATAAAGGGGGGGGGGTATAGTAATGTATAATTTTGTACAAATATAGTGTATTAAGTCTTCATTAATAGTACCCAAGGCTTTTTTTTAATTGTCAGAAATATAATTACTAAATATGAGTTTGTACTAAAATTCTGTTTACTTTTGTTTACAACTCTTTTCTGCTGTGATTCATTTGGTTTATGAGTATTGTCTTCATACCTTTTTACTTGTTTAAATTATATTTAGAAAAGTTTCATTTGAAAAAGTATGGAAGATATGGGATGTGTTACTGTGTAGGATTGTATCTGTATTTTTTATCAACAATTTCACAAATATTTTTTTTAAAAAAATATTCCGCAAAACTTAACCTTGATGCTTGAAGTAAAAGTAATTTATTAAAAATAATATGAGCAGACAAAGGGGTTGGTAATTGTGCAATATTAGTTATACATAATTTCAGTGGATGAGTCTCATCATGGAAGGAATCAAGGGCGTAGCTACCACCGTATCAGTGATGCAGGGCCCCCAACATGTGTAACCATAGTTCCACTAACAGGGTTCTCATATAAAAAAAAGGGCCCCGAAGGACTAGCAATGTCAATTGAAAGAATGTAGAATAAAATTTAAAATGTACAAAACTGTTTAAAAAAAATCAAAACTAAATGCCCTTACCTATAATGCTGAACTTCTTAATTTGTTCTTGCTTCCTTAATGTAATTATTTTTATTTAATTTTAAAACAATAGATTTCTTATTTAGAAGTTGCAGGACATTATACATTTAGTGGTATTAGTAGTCATAGTTTATGCATTATGAAGATTTCTAAAAGTGATTGTGTTTGCTTTAAATATGAAGGGATCATCACTTAATCAAATAAGTACTGAGAAAAATCGAAGAAAGTTTTGTTTGACTAAATTTGATATTTTTTAAAGTTATTACTAATTTTCTTCCAAATTTACTTTGTTTTGGGGGTAATGCAGAATTTTATAATCATTTTCTTAAAATCTGAGGATTATATATTTGTTGTATTTCAGCAATACATCACATAAAAATAATTAAGCTGTCAATTATATAATCTTATATACAATTAAACCAATTACTTAATACATTCTTTCATTTTTTCCTGTATTGTGAATACTCTCTCGTTAACAAATTTTGAATTGATATGAGCTATTTACTAAAGTAATACAATTGATCAAAACCTGAACATCAAAATATTTAGTTTCATTAATTATTTAAATATGTGCTGAATAATTTTGCTGTTTACAAAGTTTAAATGAATTTTTTATGAATACTTAATCCCATCATTTTGTACTAAAAGAACATTTCATACAAATACACAAAAATATATTGTAATAATATATTTTCTAGATTAATATTTAATTCATTACAGGAATGTTTGGATCTACCCGGAAGAAGAGTTCTGGAGTAGGTACATTTAAGATACTTAGTTGTATTTTACAAATAAATCTAGAATTTAAACATTTGAAATTGCAATATTTATTACAAGTGTAATATTTTCTTATTTTATATGTTACAAGTCTGATTAATTACAGCACTTTTAGATGAAATATCAAAAAATGAAGTCATTTTTCAACATATTTACTGTGTTTTAATTACAATAGCTAAAAATTCCCAAATTGTGTATTGGTTTCTGAAAAATTTTCTTAAATCTTTGAGGGTTTTTTCGAATGAATAATTTTACTGAGTGAGTGAAGTACATGAATAAAAAAAAATTAGAAATTGTGCAAAACTTTAAATTTTTCATCCTGTTGCCTGATTTGGTTTTGATTTCAACTAGAAAAGGGGAGTTGCTTTATTTTACTTTCCTAATTATTGCATAAATTTGAGAAAAAAAAATAGTTTGTTTTTGTGTTTGACTTTTAAAATGATATAAAAGTATAGGTTATATGTTGATTTTATTTTGTTTCTAGGAACTGGTATGGCTTATGCTTTTGTCGATTATGATGACAAGCGGGATGCAGAAGTAAGAATTAAATCTTTAATTTGTTTGATGTTTTTGTACTATTCATATATAATTTATTTTCCTTTGAAATTATTTATCCAAGAAAATTATTTAATATATGTAAGTTATTGAGTTTATTAGTCCTTTTCTTATTATTAGAGATTCTAAACTAATTTTTATTTATTATATATTTAATTGCATTAAATGTATATTAGTGTTGAATAAATTCCTTTTATTTTCCCTTTAATGAAGATACCTAGATTCACTGTAAGGAGATAGGTTGTAAAGTTGAAATTTTTAGCGAACTTATTTCTAAAGGTCACAAAACTGATTTTTTAAATGTTATTCACTTAAATTTTCTATCACCAAAAAATTTATTTAAAACTATTATAGTGAAAGTGTTTCGTATTTTCAGTTTTGTTATCTAGATATTAACTATATAAAAATGTTTCAGCTATAATATATGGTTTAGAAGTTACATTTTATGAATTTGTAAAATATCTAGGTTTTAAGATTAATATGTATACATAATTTTAACTCGTCTTTAAATTAGGTAGTTTTTTCAGACAGTCATGAAAAGTGAATCATCTTAAAAAATCTTTTTCTTTGTCTAAAAAAATTGAGACACTTGGAGTAGTTTAAGTGGTATATGTATATAAGATAACTAATTTGTACTTGCTTTAGAAATCAATTATATGACTAAATGAGAGAAAGCAAATCTACCAAGTTTACATTGAAACAATGCTTTTAATTTTTTAAAATAAATTGCATTTTTTATTTAGAAAACAATTTTTACTACTAATGTATTCTTAAATTGTGTTTTACAATTTAAAAAAATGTACATTTTTTATTAATTATATATGTAATTTTTTTTAAGTTGCTGATCTGCATGTATATAAAATTTTTGTTTATGTTTGATAATTATATCCCTTGAAAACATAACAGTATTTTTTTTAAAAAAAATAAAGTTAATTAAAATGTATGTGTACCCAAGACTTGTTTTAAAAAGTTTATTAAGTAGTTTTTATCAACATATATCAAGTAGTGTATATTTAATTAAAAGCTAAAATTTAAAAAATATACCGTATTAAATGAAAAAGTAAAGTAGAATAAAAATAAGCCGGAATAAATGTTACATAATCCCTAAAAAAGTTTGGTTTTTGAAAATTTTTAAACGGGTCTTGTAAAATTTAAAGGTATCAAATTCTAAACTGTTATAAATATATTTTCAAGAATTTTATTATAAACCCAGTTTTATTCACAATAATTAAATGTAGGAATATTAAGGAACTTGTTTCTGATTTCTTAATATTATAAAAAGTACAAAGGTCTTGTTTTGTGTTATAATAAAAAAAGGGAAGTATGAGTGATCTATTTATTTACTTCAAAATATTCTATTACCTTTTGACTTATTTAATAATTGATTTTAACTATTCTATTGGAGATAATCCAGTTGCAAACTGCTTCCACATCTCAGGCCATGCCAATTCCTTGTGCCACTACATTGTTTCCATTGTACAGAGTTTGTAGCCTTAAAGAGCCTTGCCGAGTTCTATTATGATTCTTCCTATACGTCTCCAAAAAATAGCCTCCCATTCCTAATGTGTTACCAAAGATCTTGAGTGTAATATCCAATTGCCATTTCTCTGCCGGCAAGATCGAAAGCATTGCCTCTGCCTAGCATATCTCAGCCAATGCCTTACTGGTCTTTCCATACAATACCTTTAGTGATCCATATGCCTATGATTCTCCATCTGAAGCAGGAATAGGTATTACATTTTATTTTTTCATTCTAAGAAGCAGGGTTTATTTTTTTGTGGCTATGATGATGGAAATTAAATATGAATATTTTTGATGCCAGTCATCAATAGAGAACAGCCAAGAATCGCAACATAAAATTATAAAATTCTAATTGTTTTCTTTCCAGATTTATCTGCATATTTACTATTGGTTTTCTAATAATGTAATTCAATAAAGAAATGTGCAAATGGTTTGTAATTTTTTCTCAATTTTTGAATGAGAATAATATACAAGATAATCGGTACACACCAAAAATTAATAGAATTATGTTGATCTGAATTAAATCAAATGTGTATAAATATTTTTGGAACAAGTTAATATCAAATGTATTATTTCAGGATTGGGAAAATTTTTCCAGTTTACAAAAAAAAAACTTAGTATATTTCTATAGTATTTGAAGCATGTTAAGGAAAAAAATTTCTGGTATTAATTAATGTTTTAGATATATGTAAATTGTAAAAGCACATTTTGTATCAAATGTGCTTATTTTTTAGTAAAATTTATAGAATTAAACCTTTTATATTGATTGTAAATTCTAATATCGGTATATGTGATGTTTGTTTTCTTTCTTTATTTATTTTAATTTTAAACTAAGAAAGCTGTGTGTAAAACTTTTGCATTTGATTTTTTTCCATGAATTAAAAGGATGCTATTAAGTATGAAAATGGCAGAGAAATCAAAGGTCAAAGCATAGTGGTAGAATGGGCCAGAGGACCTTCTTACCGTTCAAGGGCGAGTATTATATGTCAAATCATAATTCATATTATTGTTCTTGAAACAAATTTTTTTAAACTATTCATACATTTAGCGTAACCAGTGTTCATTCTTGAACTGAAAAAGGGAGTACACATGAATTGGAAGGAAAGAGCCTTTTGTTGAAGAAAAACATTATTTGAAAATTAAAAGTAGTTTGAGATATTTTGAGAAAATCACAATTTCTTCCTCCATAATTATACAAATGTTATTTTAATAATCAACAATATAAACCTGTACAAAACCTTTATCAAATTATACAGATTTTTAAAAAAAGATTTATCTGAAGCCATTATGTGTGTTCTTTTCTGAATTTTTAATTTCTTTTATTTTGTACTTGTAAGGAAAACATGATCTGTTAAATTCAAATAAATAATGGTTTGAAAAAATGAAAACAGATTTAATACTCTTTAAAAAAATTTAAACAAGTTCACGTTTTCAATATTTTTGGGTATCGTTACAGTCTCAAAAATAGTTATGCTTGTGTAAAATCTAATGCAATACATAAAATTGGATAAAAGAAAATTAAAATGTTAGAATGGGTAGAATTCATGTAATATCATAGTCACATGATATTGATAAAGTGTTTCTAGCCAGTCAAAAACTCGTGTTGTCACAGAATAAAAGCAATCATACAATTCCAACTAATCGGTTTATGTGCTTCGTAATGCCTACTTTTGTTCTTTTCAGAAACTTTCTCCTAAAGTACATATTTGTCAACAATAATTAAGCACATAGGTATACAAAATGTATTTTACTTATATAAAATACTTGCATAAAACAGATTTTTTTTTTAAAAATTTAAAATAGTTTTGAAGAAATTTTTTTATAACATTTGAATATCTTTACCCAATTATGAAATTTGAAATTTTATCTAATACAGATAGAACAAGTACAATTAGTGTAGTATGTTTTAAATTAAATGGATAACACGTGTTTGTCTTTATCAAGTGATCGTCATGAATTGAGCCAGCCCATTATTAAAAAATAAGCAAACAAAATTTTTTTTTTTTGTATTTTCAGATTAGAATACTTTTTAGAAACAAATTATTGTATTCTTAAAGGAAGTAAAAATAAATAAAAAAAACTTCATTTTCCTTTGTTTTTTGTCACACATTTAATTGTTGAATCCTATTAAACAAATTATAAATATCAATCTTTTATTATGATTACAGGACAGCTCAAGTTATCCGAGGAATTCCAATTTCAGAGTAAGTAAATCTCAAGGCTAAAACTTTAAGTTTCTTTGTGATATAGAAAAGACTATTCTAATGTATAGTTTGTTTTAGAAAATCAAATTATTGCATGCTTGTTTATGAAATCACTTGAGCTAATTGTATCTTGTTCAATAGTTTAGCAAAATTAGGTATGCAATTTAATACATTTCTTTTAATTTTTTTTATATTTTTAACATTGTTTGGGGATTATTAAATATTGCATAAAATCAGCTTTAATCGAAGGGTTTCCCCCCATTCTTGGTATTTTTATTCAAATTGAAATTATTTCCAATAAAAACAGTAATTTGAGATCTCTTTCTAAACTTGCAAAATATTTAAAATTCAATTAGCCTCGGTGTATACTGAATTAACATAACTAATGTGTAAGAATTGTTGGGAGTGCTGGGAAATTTGGATCTTACAACTATAAGGTTATTATACTTTTTCATAAAAAAAAATTTAAAATAACACTGTATAAATGAATATTTTTGTATTAATATGTATTTTTAGCAGATTCCTTCATTTTGCTGGAATCTTTTTTTTTTACCAGATTGTATGAACATTTCTGAATAAATTTGTAATAAATTATTAGAACAATCCTATATGTACAAATTAAATTTAACAGCAGAAACAATGGAAGTAAATTGTATAAGAAATTTGTAAGCAATTATATCTCATCTTAGCACATTAGTTTTTAAAAAAGTGATATAAGCTGTTTTTATTGTGAAATTGAAAATAAACTGTAAATTTTTCTATCTTTCTAACCCCATGATGGGGGATTAAAGCTTTGTCTGTATGAAGTTATTTCTTTGAATGATTTTATGTGGCATAAAGTGAATTTTACTCCAAAGAATTCAAGGAAAGCATTCTATATAAACTTACTGAACAAGAAGTAAGCTGCATTCAGTAGTATTTATTTTATCATTACTTTTTTACATTTTATTTCCCCTATATTTTGCCAAGGAAAATGGCTTCATGCTGTAGATGAAAGGAATTGGTGTATGTGAGTTGGTTGCACTTGACTCAAAGTTGTTACAAAATCATGTATTTGAACATTAAATTGACTACTAGAAAAGGGTGCTAATTAAAGAAAAATTTCTTAGATTTCAATATAATCTATAGTAAAATTATTTTAAATGCTATGATTACATGCTATAAAATTGCAATGCATTCATTTAGAGCAGTGATTCCCAAATTTTTTTGACCCAAGGACCCTTTTTTATAGTCAAAACTTGCCCACAGCTCCCCAAGTGAAAAAGCTATGTAAATGCATAGTATAAAAATTACAAATTATTAAAAAACATTTTGTTGAACTAATTTTTTAGTAGCATTTTAGAATTTTATGAGGTTTATAATGGTACTGAATCCATGTTCCGCCAAATAGGTAGACGGGGAAGCATTCAACAACTTTTTCGATAACCCTTAATGCAGCATATAGAATTGGAATCCTTTCTTGTAACCAGAATTTGTAGTATTGTTGTTCAAACATTGGTTTAACCCTCTGAGTGGGTGAGGCTCTAATTGAAACTCATTCAAAAGCGGTCTACTTTTTCAAAGCTGGCGGTAGCGAAACGGTTCATGTTTATTTTTGCGAACCGCTTCGAAAATGCACCACAGTTTTATGCCTTCCCCCCTTTAAGATACGGGAGGTCTACAAGCGCTTTTGTAGGGGATGATTTTATTGCTTTTTCGGTTTCTGTGTTGTTGGAAAGGGGAGATTTCTCATTCATAGCTGTTGCCTTGTGAGAAAATTGTGTGATGAACGTTGGATCCACATCACGGCGAACAGAAACCATCCAATTTGTTGAATCATAGTAACAAGCAAATAAAGGATAAAAAATAAAGATTTAAAGAAATGGCGAGTTAAAAGTTGAAAAATATTTTTAATAAGCAAAAGAAAATTTATTTTTTTCTCCTATTACTTTATAAAACTTTAAAAAAAATTTTTTAAAAAAACATTTTGATTTTGGTATTAGATTTGATCAAGACAGAAGTAAACTGTAATCATTATTGAATATCAGACTAAGAAAACGCAAACCGATTTTCCTGTTTTTTTTTTCTTTTTTTTAAAAAAAAAATTATGAGGTAAAAAAGTAAAAGTGATCATCTTTTTTAAAAAGCAAAATGAGAATAAATGTAGTATCATTATATAACAATGGATTTCCAAATTTATCTATATGCACTCCCAGGGGTCTATGACGACCTGCAAGAGTTCCACGCGAGTAAAAAAAATAATTTGGGAGCTCATGAGGTGTAAATGGGGGTCTATGACTGTGGTTCTCATTAAACCAGATCATGGCGTTAATCTTTAAAAAAATTTGATCCAGTGTGAACCAGATTTTACCAATTTAACGTTTACTAAATTTAGTGAGGTTAGTTTAACAACATAAAAGGTGACTACCGTACTAGGTGACAACATAAATTTTATATACAAGGAATATTTCAGCATTTTTTCCAAAATTAAGTTAAATAAGTATAATATTGAACGTCACGAATTTTTTAAATTTGTCACAGTCTGTCAGGACATTTTAACCTCCGTTTAACATTTAAATGCCCTTACTCAGATTTTGAAACTAAGTTTAGGATTGTTTTTTTTAGTAATACAGCAGTAGACAATGATTTCAAATAGTCGCTTTGAAAAAAAAAGTGTCCTATTGCAATAGGAACTGATTAGAATAGGTCCTAATGAAGATCTTATAGAAACGGATGTCAGTAATTTTGGCTTTAAAAAGACATACCTGATATTTGTCACAAATTATGGAATATCATGAGAAAGTTTTTAAATGTGTTTTTCCTTGTGAGGGGGAGTTTCACTGAGTTTTCCAAACTCAAAACAAAAAAGAAAGGAAAAGAAAGAAAGAAGTAGGCACTTATGAAAAAGGAAGGTTAGGGTTAAACATGACAAGATTGATATTAAATATTGAAAATTTGTTATTGAAACACCAGATTCATCCTTCTCTTTAAAAGCATTTGTTCAGTTATTTTGTTTTAATTTTAATTCATTATATGCGCTTCTTAAGTTTTAAACGCAGAACACTATACTTCATTACAGTTAAAAATTTAATTTTTTGAAAGTAGTAGCACCAATTATCAAAAAGACATTTAAATTGATAAATTTGCAAAAATTTAATATTAGGTAGGCAGGGGTCTACCCGAAACCGAAAAACATGGCAAAGGGTCTATGAGACAAAAAGGTTTGGGAACCTCTGTTATATACGATGAAGAAGCTTGTACATTAAAACTGGGGTTTCTGCATTTTATTATATTTTTAATTTAAAATAACATTAAAGAGAGGTTTTAATACTTTTAATTTATGCAAATTTTAATCTTTAAATTTATACTTTTCTGTTGAATGAATTTTTTCTGCATAAATCAAATCTCTTCATAACAACTTGCACTAAGAATAAAATAATACTCTCCCCACTTCAGCATTTGTGTCGGAACCACATAATACACTTTCAATCAATAATTTTAATAAGGAAATATATTTTTCTTAAATGTGTTAAATGCGAAAGTGTGTTTCTTCCCATTTTCTGTTCAGATTTCATTTTCATCTTTCTGTTTCTTTAGTATTACATCTTTTAAATGCATATTCGCATATATTTATAAATGGGAAATTGTCATCCGTAACTACATCTTTCAATTCAGTCATTGCAACGATATTTTACTGATTAATTTTGTCTTTTAAAAACAGTACACTTAGAACATTTTACATAAGTAAAATTAACAGACAATTAATAATATAAGAAATTTTATAAGCAATTTTAACATTTAGAGATGTATCCTTAATTCCAGGATTAGAACCTTACAAATTGTTATTTTATTCTTAAATATTAACAGTATAAATTCATCATCCTCATAACTCATTCTATATAGCAAGAAAACCCTACCTTTTGCTTTTGAAATGTTATTATATTAAAAATTTTGGGTAGTTTTGTAAAAAAATTACACATGGTGGAAAAAACGGATTATAATTTTTGGTTTTTAAATAATATTCTCTTAAGTGTCGAGAATTTTTCCAAATTTAAGGCATAATAACAAAAACATCAGGTTTTTTTAAAAAACTTTTGTGGCCCATATATTTGGAAAGCTTGCTCTAATTGAACTGGGATTTCTCTCTTATCATTTTAGGATACTTTTAAACTGTAAAAAAAGCCTAGGCTCTAGGCTGGATCTTAGACAAAGCATACATTCCAGACGACCTGAAAACCAATTAGGTTTTAAGAAATTTAAAGTTTTCAGAGATTTGATTTTAGTTTTGAATTCACTTTAAAGTATTTTTGCAATTCTAAATTGAATTAATTGAAAATATTTTTGAACACAAGCCACTTTTTCGTGTGAAATGGGTATTAACTGCAATTTTAATTTCTAAAATCATTTCTGTTTGCTATGTTTTGAAGCTTTTGAGTTCTCTCACATTTACTTAATTAGGATTGATTTAAAGACCACTATATTTATTTGTACACATAATTTATATAATTTAAAAGCATTTTCTTTGTTTTCATTAATTTTTTCCTGCTGAGAAAATGCCATGACAAAAATGTAAGCAGGCTTCTGTGAGAAATAACATTTGAATGGGAAGGAATACGCGACTGAAATTTATAAATCTAAAATCCAGCTTTCACAGATGATGTTACAATTAGACTTCAAAATGTAAATGTTCTGAATATAAATATTGTAGAAAGAACTAAATATTTCCCTAATGTTAAACTACATTATAGTAAATATTTTGTAGTACTACTTTAGTATTTTCAAGTCATGCAACAAAAACCCAAACTTGCTAAACTACCCTGATTTAGAAAAAAAAATAGACATTATTTACAAACTTGGTGATTTCGGGATTACCTTTATGACACTATTATTTTGTGTGTATAAATGTTTTGTGTATTTAAAACTCCTGTGAAAATATTAGGTTAAGATGAAACTGAATAATCTATCAAAGTAACAAATGTTATTAATATTGCGTAAAAGAATATTTTGAATTAAAAAAGATATTTTCAGTCATAATTATTTCAAGTAGTGTTTGGATGTAGAACATAAGTTGGAAAATAACATATTAAAAATTAGAGCTTTACAGCCACTATTAGTTTTTGTTTTATGCCTTTCCAAATTTTATAAATGCGTTTTTTTCAGACTTTTAATTTTGAAAATGTGTTTTCTAATCCCAAACGCTTTTTTTTCTAATCTTGAAATATCTTGTAAATACCCCCAAACATATGATCCATAAAAGTTCATTTGGATTTAGGACTGGGAGCTCCAGTTATGTTTTTTAAAAATCTTAAAGTTAATATTTGAAAAATTTCGTGTTTTTCCAGGTTTAGCTATAAAAATAATTAGTAAAATTCAACAAAGAAATAGATTTTAAATTCTATACTTTTTGTTTCCAATAATCTAAGAAATATAAATCATTTACAATAATTAAATATTTTTAATAATTTAGTATTTTATAAAAGTTTTAAAAAACTTCAAAAATGTTCAATGCTTTAAAATTGTTAAATAATGGCTTGTCAAACTAACTTATTATTTTCAGAATCAATATAATAGTATAGTTTGAATATAAAACAAAAATTTATTTTACTGTTATAGAATTGTTTGACTTCTACTCATAATGTAAAAAGAATGAAATATAAATATATAACTTAGTACAGTCAAAAACAATCATAATTTGTAAAACTCCGGTCCCACTACTAATTCCAATACATTTTACAAACTGTAGCTAAAAACAATTATATACTTACGGGACCAAATATTTATTTATATATGGAAATATTTTTCCTTATTAAATATATAATGAATAATTACAAGATGATTTCTAAAATCCTAAAAGCCTTTAATGGAGAAAAGCCCGACATAATTTGGATAGTTAGAAATTTCATTATATAAATATGCATGCTTTAAAACAAATAAAATTGCAAAGAAAAAGCAATTTACAAAAAAATTTGTATTTACTGAATATAAAATAAATCAGAATTCATCCTCAAATATACATAATTGTGTAAGAAAAGGTTTTGTTCAATTTACAAACAATTGCAAAGAAACTTTTATAAATAATAATTTAAACAGGTATAAAAAGCAAAAATTATCAAAGATGTATACAAAATATTATTAAAATTTGCTATAAAATGTTTAGTCAAAGCAAAATACCTTTTCCCTAGCCAAAAGTTTATCTAAACAATTGTACATTACTGAAGCTTGTACATTACTGAAGCTTGAAGTGTACATATGCATATAGAGGGCAAAAAGAAATATATTCGTTCAAAACATTATTTTTAAACCGTTAATTTTAAGAAAAAAGATTTTTGTATACATTGATAGATACGTCATTAATTGATTGATATACTTCGTTTATAGCACTGCCCCAGTGTGATATTTTTCGAAACACGGCGCTGCACACAGTCCAACATTATAGTCTTTACATTCAAAACGTGTTTTTCTTCGAATGCGTTTTCCGTTATCATTTTTCTTAAGGTTGCATACGACACATTTTCGTGGTGGTTTGTTTTTTCTTGAAGAGTCACTTTCCACATATGAAGCCATTGAGAAGCACATATTTCCATTCATGCCTTCCAATTAAACGGACTACATTTTCAGAAATTTCAGAGGTAACAAAGTTTCGAGAATCGGAATTACTACTTCCTTCTTCTATCAATCGTTCAATCAGTTTCATTCGAAAACCAATATGATTTAAAATACCGCCATTTTTTTTTTATAGATAGTGAAGGAATTAATTCCACACAATTTGATTTAACAAATGTCGAAAAATCTTCTTGTAGTATTTCCTTTGTTGATTTCGGGCAACAGGATAGTAGGATAGACACTGGTCTGATCTCTTATCAATACCACCCATGGTGGTATTATAAAACTCCGCTGCTTTTGATTTCATTTTCACAGAATCCCGTTTCTTAGCTTTCACTTCCATCATATCAGTGTTATGAAAAATGCTAATCATATGCAGGGGTTTTTTGTCCTTGTACTTCAAAACAGACATTTTTCCCTTTTGGAAGGCCATAATTTCCACTTTCTTCACTTTAGAACTTTTTAATGAAACAGGTAAACCTTTTCGAGGTAACGGACTCGTGGCTGGCATATCATGAGTTCTAGCTCATTACCACTGAAGAGCCGCCGTGTAGGGGAATGATGCACGTTAAATCTGTCGAGAGCTGAAATGTCCCTCTGTTGGTGTGGTGTGGTAGTTAGGAGAAGGGGAGAGGTGCTAGCACAGGTGTCATCCTCGTCAGTTGACCATGGTTCAAAATGACGAGGTTTGTCGCCACAAGTTCTCGAGTATAGCTGAACAGAGCGACGTTAATATTCACTCACTCATTCAACCAAATTGTATGAAATTTGCGGAATAAATGAAAAAATATTAGAAGTGGAATATATTAAAAATTCAATTTTAAATTTTAAATATCCAAAGAATTATTAGTATTTATGGTAAATATTTTTCAACTGCGTACGCGAGATACCTACATAAATATATTTTTCGAAATTCAAATGCAGAATTTCAGTGCAGCTATTATAAAATTCCTGGTTTTGTATGGTTAAGATTACAAAAAATGTCCAAATTTTAATTACTTGTTCTTCAGCCAATCTCTATAACAGAACCTAAATGATAAGGGCTTTTGCATAAATAGATATTTTTTTAACTTGAATTTAAAATGGATCTTTATATTTATTTATTGACGCAAATGTCAACTGTAAATTTGTCCAGGTGCTTTTCATTTCTCTTTGCCCAAAGATTCAAGCTTAAAAATTTGATCTTGTTGTTCCCCTTCTCTTTGAAGGAAACTGAAGTTCAGACATTAAAAATTCTATTATAATTTGTTATCTAAACAATACAAAACTAGGGATTGTATGTAAGATACTCTGAACACCTGGCTTTGATATTATGAAAAACTAAAGGATTTAAATTGGTTTTTTTTTTTTGTTATTTTTATCAATGCGTACAAAATTTTTGCAAGTTCTGTTGTACAGAAACTTAAAAATTATTCATGTTTAGAATTTTAAAAGTTTAACAGGTTTTAAATTTTGAACATTTTTTTTTATAAATTTTTGACACAAACGAAATAATTCCTTTTAAAAAAAAATAGAAGTATTAATTAAAATAAGAAAAACGAAACTGTAAATTATCCTCATTGTTTTGATATGTACTTTGAATTTAAAAATAGATATATCATAGATATTTTTAGAGATACATTATAAAAAAAAATTAATTCTACTTGAGAATTTTAAGGTAAATAAAAAAATGTGATTTTGTCAAAAGCTACCCTATTCCTTCCCAATTAGTTGAATTTCAAATTAATATTAAATCAAAAGCGAGTATATCATCTATATTACTTATGTGATGGAACTTAAAAAAATGATTTAAATGAAAAATTTATAAAAACGCTTAGATCGTGAAAACTACATCAAATAATTTATTTAATTCAAACCCAAAAATATTTCAAGTCAAGTTTACTTACAAACTTTAACTGATAGTCCGTACGCTCTGGAGGTTTTAAATTCTTCCCAGTTTTTTACGATTGCTGCAGGGGAAGAACGGGGCAAGCCATAAAACTTCCTGTCAGAGTCCTTTGTGTCACCCCAACCCTCCCTAATTATCCTTCAAGATGTTAAGCCTTTAAAGGGGGAAAAGGATTTCGGAAAAAGACGTCTCTAACACTTTCGAAGCGGTTACTTGAGGAGGAAAAAACATGTTTGGTGCATTTTTGGTGAGTCCACGGTCTTACGGGAAAAAACGTGTGGTGCGTTTTTGAAGCATCTCAGGATGGCAGAAAAAGACGTTTGGAGCGCTTAAAGGGTTAAGTTCTTCATTTGTAGATATTTCAATAAACTGCTCCTGTATTAGTAGGATCAGAGTTTGTCTAAGCGTAGAATGATTGAACACCCTATCGAAAATATCCAAATGAGAGAGGAATGTTTTCAAAACTTTGATTCAGGTCTGCATGAAAAGCTGTTAGGTGTTGACAGTAAGTAAGCAAGCAAATCTTCAACTCTATTTTACAATTTTGAAAACTGAGAAAATTTTCCTTGTCCCAATTTTTGTTTGTACAGAGTTTTGCAACAAAAGCAATTATAACGCTTTTAGTTTTGTTTAAATTTAATTAGTCGCCTTGTAGTTTCAAATTAGTTTCATTAATTTTTGCAGTTCATATAGACTATGCTATTTTTTAAGTTAATTAAATTGTCTCAAATCATTCTTTGCTTTCCGGAACTTCTAACACTGAATCAATGAGCACATAAAATCGATTTAAACATGCACTTTTAGATAACCAATGTACTTCTGTGTGAAGTAATAAAGGATTATAGTGTTTGCCATTTTCTAAACAAGGTTGAGCAAATAATCTCATTGAAGGCATTCTTTTTGATTGTTAACTGCTCTGACATAATCTAGTGACCCAAGCAAACATTCACTAAGATCTTTTGTGACAAAATGATGTTGATGAATGACACAATCTACTGAATAATCATTCGGTACAGCTTGTTTTAAATATGCAAGAAAGCCTTGGTATATCTTCCTAACCATTGCTGGAGCACTGTCAGTTGCAACAGAAATGATATTAGCCAAGCGTATAGCCTTTGCATCAACCTTTGTAATACAGTAAATGTTGTTTCTCCTTTCATATCGGTTTCTAAACATATAGCAAATAACAGTTCTTTGTAAAATTTTCCTTCTTTTACAAATCTTGCTTGAGATAAAAGTAAAGCTTCATTTCCTGGTATAGTTGTCTGGTCAATTCAGAATTTTTTTAGTACTCGCATAAAGAATTTTCTACACAACGATCCATTTCGTCAACCCTTTGTATTGTACTATTACTCGGTGGAATTCTTTTTTTATAATGTTGAAAGCTGGTTTGTTTAACATAGTACCATCTGGAACTATTAAATCATGCATGTCAGTAGATTTTTTTTTTATTTTTGATAGATTTTTTTTTATCGTTATTTGTTGTTAGTATGTTGATGGAAATTTAAAGCTTAAATTTGATGAAGTAAATTGAACAATAACTTAAGTAATGAGTTTTTTTGTATACATTACTGTTACTACAAATGACAAATCAGTGGAAATAAGTTTTGTCAATGTTCATTCACAAAAGGTATTGCATAGTACTTTAGTAACATACTGTATTTTAAGCACCCACTTGTATTTATATTTTACTCAAGATGTAAAAATTGCCATTTTAATATTTAAATTAAGCCTTGCGTGGACCCCTAAATATCGAACACTCCTGTGGATCCGTAGGGACCACTTTGGGAACCTTTAATTTAGTGCAATGCTTCCCAACCTTTTTACTGTGGCCCTCTAAAGGGGGGAGGGACATTGATTGTTTGCTTATATGAATTTTAATTTTAAGTTCTATTAAATAGCATCTTAATTATTTGTGAATGTATCTTAATTATCTTCCATGAAGTACTTTTGAAATTCTATTCCCCCACAATTCTGATGAGAAAAATTGGTTGCATGCCATTTTAAATACAAGGGAAATCTATTTTTTTATATTTACGATGGTTTTTGATTTTCAGGCATCCAAAATATTAAATTTATATATTCTTTTGCATATTCCATATCTGTTTTATCCTTGTAGCTATACATACATTTGAATATTGGATATGTTGCCCTAAATTTAATATTTTAGTCATATTGTTTTAAAAAATTTGTGATGGTAACTTAATAGAGAAAATAGCATAATGTTGCTGTATGAAAGTTAATAAATATTTACAAAAAATGCTTGTTCTAAAATTTGTCAACTGTATTTATATATTTGCCATTTAATGTTAGTAATTTATGTGTTCCATTTTCAGAGAGACGGCTATGGAAGATCATCTCGTCAGGTAATTTGATTAAATGTTTATTTGGTTTAAAATCATTTATTTATGAAAAAAGGGGGGAAATGCATTATGGTAATATGGATTTTTATACAAACCTTATATATGTGTGTTTGTGTGTACATAGACATGTCTATGTATTTGATAATAAAAGAAAAAATCTAAAAAATTTGAATCACTTTATACATGTGACATTATATATTAAAATTTTAAACAGTATTAAGTCTTTTCTCAAAAATAATTCAGAAGGAAATATTTTAAAGAAAGAATATTTTCGAATGACTTAGAAAAAATGTATTACAAACAGTATCCTTAAGTCTTTCCTCAAAAATAATTCACAAGGAAATATTTTATTAAATATTTTAAAGAAAGAATATTTTCAAATGACTTAGAAAAAATAATGTATTACAATGTGTGTGTAGTTTAAGTGTCCATCTAATATGGCATGAGTATATTAGCAAATTGTCAAGTGTTATTCTATACATTTTTCCAGATGTAAAAGATTGCTTTTGTTTGTGTAATAGCATTTCTAATATGTCTTGAATATGTTTCCTGAAATTTTTTTGTATCTTTTACACATAGAATAGTGAAGAGTGCTATCGTTGCCGCCGGACAGGACATTGGGCTCGAGATTGCCCTGATCAGGATAGAGATAGATACTACCCACGTTCGTCTAGAAATCGCTCGCGTTCAAGATCCAGGTCACGATCGTATCGCAATAAGTAAGTATTTCCATGATTTAACTTTTATTTATTTCAGTTATTAAAGAACATGTAATCTTTAAATTTTTAATAGAATTTAACAAACTAAAATTTATTTGATTTATATGTTTGCCATTAATTTTATTACTCATTCTTTCCTTCTCCAGACGAAGTGTATCGGCCAGCCGCTCGAGAAGTCGTGATCGTGGTAGGAGGAGTTTTTCTGGATATCGTCAGAAAAGTAGGAGTGTAAGCAGGGACAAAAGAATGAAGTACAGATCACCCAGTGTATCTGCATCTCCATCAAAATCTCGATCACGGAGCAGGTCCAGGTAAAATTCCATTTAAGCTGATAGTGTTCAAGAATGCTCTTTGTACACTACTACTTATATCCTTCATTTAATAAAAAAAATTGACAATATATATATATATATATATGTTCTACAATTTAAACAATTTTCCAAAAATTAGACTTTAATTTTTAATTTAGTTTGATATTTTGGGATTTTTAAGCTTTTAATATTTAATTTTTCTTTGTTAAAGATCTGTTGAAAAGAGTCGCAGAAAATCTGAAAAATCCAAGAAGAAAGTACGCACTCCTAGCAAATCTAGAAGTCGTTCTCCTAGTAAAAGTGCCAGTCGTTCTCCTAATTTTGCTCGTAAGGACAGCCGATCACCTCAAAAGAGCCCTGAGAATTATAAATTTGTAAGTATTTTCAAAAGGATTGTTTTTTTTTCATTTATCGGATTTTTTCTTGCCTAATGATAATGCTCCTGTAAGTCAATCAATGTTAAAATTCTTTGATATTTAACTCTGATTTTAAAATTTTGAAAGCTAAAACTAATAATGCTAGTACATGCTAATTTTTGATAGTGAAGTAAGTAAATGTAAAATTACTTGATGGTATTTTTCTTTCTTTAACAGTAAGGTGTTATTGAATAATTCACTGTATCTTGCTACATCACACAAATGAAAACTTAACCCATGGGTAGTTTTCAAACATACAAGTAGTGGAGCTTGATTTTGATCCATAAGAAAAGTATAAAATTAGGTTTTTATGTATAAACTAGCTGTTACCCGCGACTTCGTTCACGTAGAAATTTACAAAAAAGTGTTTTGTTCAATTCACAGATCTTACGAAAACTTAATAATTCTGTATTCCACGTTAAGAAATACATACACGCTATATATATAGAGAGAGAGTTTAATGTCATTTTTTTACTTTGTGAATCAATGTTTTGTTTTTATATTTTTGTGTTCTTTCTGCTTTTTGGTGTTTATTGTTTTTTTTTTCTTTGTTTTTTGTTAATTTTTGTGTGGTTTTTTCGTATAAATTTATTGAACATCCTCTCTATATACAGTATTAAATTTATTGAAAAATCTCTTTATATACAATATTTGGTGTACGATTTTCTTGAGCTAAAACAAAAACGCCAGTGGCATTCCTCGCACGTGAACATGCCACGTATAGTTGGCCATGTGAAAAGCAACTCTTAGTTAAATCTATGTCAACTTTGCTTAACGTTTGCCCTTGTGACTTGTTAATTGTCATAGCAAAGCTGACACTTACAGGGAATTGTAGTCTTTTGAATTCAAACGGGAAATTCGATGGTATTATGGGAATTCGTGGTATAAGTACTATGTTACCTTTTCCGCATCCGGATATTATACGACCTTCTATAACGTTTCTTTGCAATGACACTACTCGCAACCTAGTACCATTGCAAAGTTTTGGTGGGTTTAAATTACGGAGTAGTATGATGGGAACGCCAATCTTAAGTTCTAGCTTGTGAGGAGGTAGACCAGGTACAATTATACTGTTTAAAAATTCTGTTGGATAACTAACCGTTTCATCACTGTATTGATGGAAAGGTATGTTTGTGATTCACCAGGAAGCTTATTTAACATGCGCTGATTAAGTGCAGTAACCTGGTCGTTTATAGGTGCTAAAATGGATCTTTCACACAACCACGAATCTTCTTTTATATTGAGATTGTGAACATCATCATAAATGCTATGTTTTTTTTTTTATCAAAATCTGAAATATTTTCATGAATAAAAACCTAACAACGTTTAACATCGATTTCTAATTATTATACTTAAAGTTCAGCTGTTAAAGTTTAAAACAGCTTAAATATAACGAATTAAAAAAACTCACAATTAAGAAATTAAGAACAATTTGAATTATTTTAGAAACAACTACCTACGCAGTTAACTAAATAAAATAACCTAAGAGTAATTTATCAAAATCTGAAATATTTTCTTGAATAAAAACCTAACAATGTTTAACATTGATTTCTAATTATTATACTTAAAGTTCAGCTGTTAAAGTTTAAAACAGCTTAAATATAACGAATGAAAAAAACTCACAATTAAGAACAATTTGAATTAAGAAAAACAGAGAGGTAGAAAAATGAAAGATACCTTGAAAATTATTATTCTACGATTACAATATAAATATTAAGCAAATAATAACTATTGTTTAAATGTGACTAAAAATGTAAATAAAAAAAAGAGAAAGGATTAAAACTTATCAATTTTTTGTTTATTGCATTGCTTTTTGCTTATGAAGCCTTGATTTATTATTTTTAAAAGTGCATCCGAAACAGCCGATGCTCTACTTAACTGAACAGAGAGATAACTATCATATAAAAAATTATGGCACGTGTCAGCGAATTATGATGTGCGCGTAACACTGTTATGTCTCATGAAGAGCATCGGTCGCCAGTAACCAAAACAACGACTTCATTAGCTCAGCTTGGCGTTCATCTTGGCATTCAGTTTCACGTTCACCCGTATAGTTTCCGTTCCCGTAAGAATACGGGAATAAAATATAGCCTATGTTACTCCCCGTTAATGTAGCTTTCCATTAGTGAAAGAATTTTTAAAATCGCACCAGCCGTTCCCGAGATTAGCCGGAACAAACAGACAGACAGACAGACAAAAATTTTAAAAATTTGTTTTTTTTTTATGAGTACCGTATATACTTTTAGTGCATTAAGTAAAAAGCTGCTAATTTGAAATTACAAACAGACACTTCAATTTTATTTATTTGTATAGAAAAAGCATTCTATATATATATACTAGCTAACCCGGCCCGGCGTTGCACGGGCTTTTTCCGAGGGTATAACTTAATCCCCTATGTTAATTTCCTCCTTTCTTTCTGACGCCAGCACTTCCAATATTATTTCTCGAAATTACTTTTACTTTGTATCTTTCCTCTCCGCTTAGCCCGGCGTTGCACGGGCTTTTACCAGTGAATAACTTAATCCCCATGGGAATTTCCTGTTTCCCTCAGGACGATAGCACTTATGTGTGTGTATGCGCGATGCGAGTGATTTTTTTAACTATGACATTAAAACTCCCTTTTTCGAAATTTGTTCTTGCGTTGGTGTGGTGTGGTACTTAGGAGAGGCGGGTAAAAGCTTAGGTGTCGTCCTCGTCACTTGACCATGGTTGAAAATTTCGAGGTCCGTCGCTAAGAACCCTCAAATAGGCAAACGGTGCAAATTTATAAATCACTCACTCACTTTTCAATTCTTTCGTTGCAATTTTTTAGTCCCCGGAAACGAAAATGTAGCCTTTTTAAAAATAGTTGTATGTTGAAAAAAGACAGAAAAGTAGAAAGTTTTCAAATAACAAAATTTTACTACTATTTTAAATCTTGAAGTAAAATTGTGAGGATATTTTGAAATGTTCGACACACGGGAAAAAAGTTTCATGCAATTATCTTTATAAAAGAAGAAATTATTAAATGATTGTTTTAAGTGTTTTGTTAAAATTTGTTCAAAAAAGTTTTTGGCTTTTTATTTTTTAAATCACTAATTCTAAATTTTTAAAAATCATTTTTATACGCAATGATTTTGATTCATTTTAGAAAAAAATCATAAAATATGCAAAATATCATTGTTTTGTAAAAAAAATTTTTTTTTTTAATCACCGATTCTAAATGATCAATGAACTTTTTAAAAATCATTTTCATTTAAATTCATCTATATTTATTCATTTTAAAAGAAATCAAAAATACAAAAAATTAATTATTTTATACTAATATTGATTAAAAATATTCATTTAGCAATTAATTGTGACATGCCAATTTAGTGATTTTTTGATATATTAATAATGAAGAATTTTTTATTTGAACATAGCTTTTATTTTTTTTTTCTAAGGAAATTATGCTTATTTAACTGAATAATTCAAAAAAAAAATTTCGAAATGGGCAAATTTTGAGTTTTTATTATGAAATTATATCTCTAAAAAAGATTTATACATTAGGCATTATTTTAAAGTAAACTATAAGTTTTATGAAAGAGAACAAAAATTTTGATACTGATAAATATTTTAAATGAGTCTCAGAAATGTATTGAATACATTTTGTCATCTTAATCTAACATCTATAATGATTTAATTTTGAAAATTATCTAAAGAAAAAATGATGAAAATTGAAGCAAAAATAACTTTTTCACTCGCATTTTTTTTTTTACTCGCCGAATTTACTGATTTCCTCCTGTTTAAGGCAGAACTTTTTAATGTAACCCTTGAGTTGGATGCGATCGACGGTTAAACAGTTCAAAGGTCTTTGGTGCAAAACTATTTTTCGACTCTCCAAGGTTTGGCTAACTGTAAAATCGTGTATTATTTATTAATTTTTTCATTTTTAGGGCATAATTTTTAAGTTAATGCTTTCAAACTTCACAAATTAATTGCAAAAATAAAGTACTTTGAAATAAAAAATGTACAAAAAATACTGTTTAAATTATTTTTCGCAAAAACGGTTTTTTACGAAAATCACAATTTTTTTTTTTAAATCCGTAATTTTTAAGCAATTTTTTCAATCTTCGTACAGATTACGGATAATATTTTTTTACACAAAGAAAAAGTTTCGTGCGATTACTTTCATAAATGAAGGAATTATTTTATGTTTAGTAAAAATTTGGACTGATTTTTAAAAATTCTTTTAAAAAAATGTTTTGGGAATTTTATTTTTTAAATGACTGGATCTAAAAGAGAAAGGCTTGAAGTTATTTAATGTAGAATATCGTTTTAATAACACGAAAAAAAATTCATACGCAACAATTTAGAAATAATTTTCATAAAAACTCATCAGTTTCAACCATTTTTTAACAAATTTGTAAAAAATAGAAAATATCGTTATTTTGAAAAAAAATTATACCGTATCGTGGCGAAATAAATGATCTTTCCGATTCTGTAATTATTTTTTGTCTGATTTTATTAATAAAAATTGGATGGCAATTTTAAGATGGTGGAAAACGTTGGATCACCGCTCGGCCAAAACGGAATGGAAGTTCTGCCAAGTAAACAACCCGCAGGGGTAAAACAATTAGGCGTTTTAAGGTTTTTAATTAATCTTTTTAACTAATTGCAATATCGGAATGAAAAATAGTTTACATCCTATTCTCAGACCTACTGAATATACGCACAAAATTTCATTAGAATCGGTCTAGCCGTTTCGGAGGAGTTTGGTTACAAACACTGTGACAGGAGAATTTTATATATTAGATATATATATATAATATGTTACTAAAGGTTTGATAGATGAACATTTTCTTTTTGTTGTAATAAAATTGTTTTACTTACCAAGATGTATAAAATATAAAAATATATTCTTAAAATTAAATTACTCAAATTTTATAATAGACAGTAAAAGATTATTTGGGAGTAATTTTTGTTAGTGTACACAATATAAATTTTCTACCTTATTAAATTTGCCTAGTGAGAGGTAAGTGATTTTTTAACAGGTTTGGCATATTTCTTTGTGACCAAGATGCAAAGTTAGTTTCTGCTATACTGTATAGTTTTTAATTAAAAACCTTAAAGCAGTTTAAACGTTTAATAATAAAATTTTAATCATAAAATTATTGAGAAATTTTTTCAGTAACAGAAAATTAGATATACTTGTTAAATAGATTACTCAATTATTTCATGTTTTTTTTAAATCAATGATGAAAATAAGAACAAAATCCCCCTCCCCCCATTAGATGAGCAATTTGTTTATTCTAAACTGTAAGAAATTTGAAGATGGAAATTTTTTTCGAGAAATCTTGAGTTTCATATTTTTTAGAAGGAAAAAAAAATAATAATTTCACTAAGATAACTAAAAATTGTTTGCTTAACTTTTAAGAAAAAATGTAATAGGAACAATTAAAATTCATGTGATATTTCTGTGTTTTTAGATTTTGTATCATATAAATTGTAATGATTAATTAGAATGCAACTCTTTTGCTCTAACCATGAAAACTTTTTATTGTTGATGCATTATGTATTTAATTTGGAAATAAATGTCTAGTCTTTTTCTCCCCTTTGAAAATAAGCATTTAAGAATGGTTTATAAACTGTCTAATTTAACCAAGTTAGATATATGGTATAATATTCCTTGTGGGATGTGGATATAATTTTTTTCTTTAAATGTCACAATATTATTCAAAGTAAACAAATGTGGCAAAAAATCGAATTGTAATATTTGTTCAAGGTAATAAGGTTCAAGTATAATTTTCTCACTTATGAAATGGCACAAATTATGCTTTTGTGATTAGCATAATTTGTGCCATTTCAAATTATATAGAATGCTAGTATCAATATAAAGTGATTATATGAAACCTCTAGAATTATACTTTTAAGTTATTAAAACATGAATCTAAAGAGTAAATTCTTTTTAAAAATTTAGAAAATTAATGTTTGTACCATTGTCAATTGCTCCATTTGTATATGCTTTGAGTACCACAAACGTAATTAAACTTCATGAATTATATTTTTCGCGCACTCTTGCATTTTAATTTTTTGTATTAAAGCTGCAATTTTTTAAAGAATTTATTAATTTTTTGAAATGCACTTATTATTAAAAGATACAAAAATTTTAAGAATATTCAGTGTTTTTAATTCTTTCCCTGGTGGCAGGGGGTATTTAAATCCTACCCAAGTCTGGCAGGCAATTTAACAATTAAATGGCTGAAACGCATGCATTAAAATAAAAAATTCCTGTAACTGTGTAATTGTTGGTTAAGAGCTTATTTAATTAATCAATGAATTAAGTAATAATTGATCAATCATAAAATCATTAGTTAATTAATTGTTATTAATTAATTATTATTAATTTATTACTTGTTGTTAAAATTAATTATTAAAATAAAAAAAATCCTGCAACTGTGCAATTGTTAGTTAAGAGCTTAATTATATTAGTTAATTGTTTGTTAGTTAGTTGGAGTGAACAGTTAATTATTATCAATGAATTAAGTAATAAAATTAATGAATTAATCAATAGTAAAAGTAATTCATTAAATAATTAATTATTGTTAAAATTAATAATTTAATAAATAATTAATGTTAATTAATTTATTATTAATTAATTTATATATATATATATATATACTGTTAAAATTAAGTAATTATTAAAATAAAAAAATCCTGTAATTGTGCAATTTTTAGTTAAGAGCTTAATTATTAGTTAGTTGGAGCGAACCAACCTGAATGTTGGCGCACGTCAAAGTGTGAAAACACACCGTTGCCAGGTAAGAGTTGGATTTGTCTCGGCGTGTTATCGCGCCTACGCCAGGGAAAGAGTTAAACAGCTTAAAACATTTAATATTATACTGTTTTGTTCAAAATGTATTTTGACATGTATTCTTCTAATAATTTTAATGGCTGCATGAATGATTTTCTTCCTTTTAAAACATGGATTCCTTTTTTGTCATAAAATTTAGTATATAGATTTCATTGTGCCTGAATTATTCTATTGTGTGGAATCACTTTGTCGACAATACAATTTCTATAACAAAGTTTTTCATGTGTCCTATTATTTTTTTAATGTTACAGTTCCTTTATATTATGTAGCATTATGAACAGAAAGATGTTTTTTAACTATTGAATCTTTTATTAGGAGGATAAGCGTGCTAGTCCTGAATCGGACAAAAATCGCAGCAGGAGCAGAAGTCCTCGGAAAAGTAGGAGTCGTAGTTTGAGTAAAGAAAAAACCAGGGCATATGATAATGAAAGTGACCATAGTGTTAGTAGAAGCAAGTCTCGTTGAATTCTTCTAACTCGAACCATTTTTTCATTCATTAATTTTCATATCCATAATATTGTCTTAATTTGTAACTTAGTTTTGTGATTTTTCAGTTACTTTATTAATATATCATAAAACATTTTCTTCTTAATGTGTATTCTGACTTTAAATAAATTGATTGATCTGAATTGATTATTTGTTTCATTTCATTTATAAGGGGGATTTATTCAATGAAAAGTAATTATGTCTTAGATACTCGTAGATCTAATATATAAAGTATTTTATTGTTGATGTGATCCCAGCATGTGGTGGGTGTTAGTTTTACCTTTCCTGTCCGAATTGCAATGTGACCCAAGCTGCTCCTGCCCACATCTTGGCTTGTATCGGTTGCCATAAGAGCCACCTGCTCTCAAGTCTTGCTACAGTTCTTCATTGTTTAAAAACACACAGGTTCATGGATTTAATCTAGATGTTTTGTTGATCAAGTGAGATAAGAAACGCTAATACCTTTTAAAAAGCTTTAGGAAAATTTACATTTAATTATTTACATTTTTTTCTGATAATTGTGTTATGTAAATCATTTATTTTGATAATTTGTAATTGAAGCAACAACTCGAACTGGCATCTTAACCTTTCATATAACATCAATATGCGAACTTTGATCCTCTATAGATTTCAGTCCTACATGGCTGGTCTTATCGTTTAGTGGCACTTGGATTCGACAATGCTGTCTATGAGTTTGCGACAATTACCGCTCAGCTTACTGTGACTTCTGAAAATTTAGCAGCCAATGCAGCAGAGCAATGAGTTGATTAAAACAATTTGAGTTAAATTTTTACTGCATCATTGATTAATTTAATGGGAAGTTATATGAATGGAAAAGTATATGAAGAAATTGCTGTGGTAAATTTTCGTTCCTGAATAATATACCCAATGGCGTTTGAAAATTTCAGTATAAACTGTTATATGTAATTAGTTGATTCATAAGGTCTCAGCTTGACTTTAAAACTGAAATTCAATGTTTTAATTCTTAAGTTCCTGTGCTATAATAGCTGTGTAAAAAAAAAATATATATAGTTGATTATGACAATCTCAATAATGCTGTGCCTGGTAGCACTATGCTTCCTCCATCCTATGCCATTTACCTGTAAGATAATGCTTGGCCAATACACATCAGTCATCTAGTTCCAGGTGCCTTTCCTGATCTTTCAACCATCTGGGATATGAGTGATCATCATTTGCACTGTCATCACAGCACTCAATGGATAAACTGTGGCAAATGGTTAAGAGCAAATGTTTGTTTATTTCTTTGACCCTATCTTGAAGTTTATTGATTCTGTCAAAAGATCTACGACAACCTGCATTATTGGCTACTTTGGAACTATAACCTAATGGTAATGATCACCTTGTGTTGTCACTCAAGTTTGTATTATGTTGAAGTAAAAATTGTTTGCTTGATGCAGTCTGTCACTGTAGATCAGGGGCTCTTAATCCAATGCCCAGGTGCTTCAGTGTGCCCACAAAGCTATTTTTGTGTACCAGTGACTGTCTGCTGTATACTATTCTTTTGAAAAAATGAACTTGCAAATTAAAATCACATTTCAGTTCTACATAAATATGTGAATCATTGTTTTCAACAATGGACACAAAGCAACAATCAGATCTCGACTTAACAATCTTGAAGATATTATAAGATTGGAAATATTTTATACGCCTGACTTTGAAAAATTAGTGGATATATGCAATGCCAAAAATCGCATTGTGTGCAACTATTTTGATTTTTAAAATATTTTTAGTGTTTACAGTAAAATAAATATTAAGAATCATTATGCTTTTTAACTGCACTCACCTGCAGTTTCCTGTTTGTCAGATGTGCCCAGACGAGAAATAAGGTTAAGAACCCCTGCTTTAGATAATATTCATCCTTTTCTATGCATTTTTTCATAGTATTGCTTTTTCTTTCACACTACATGGCTGGTGTATCACAAGTTTAGGCCTGAAGACCCACTGTGTAGGGGGTTGGTTGCACATTCAATCCATCAAGGCTCAAATGCCCTCCCATTGATGTGGTGTGGAAGTTGGGAAAGGGGAGTGCCAGCTCGGGTGTCGTCCATGTCACTTGACCATAGTTCGAAATTGAGAGGTCTGATCCCAGTAGCCCTCGTACAGCTTTGAAGTGCATTATAAATGTAACTCACTCTCTTCGCACAAAGCAGTTGTACAAAGATAGTGGAAATTTTTTTTCTATAGTGTGGAGATGTTTGCTAAAAATATGAGGGCATTTCGAAAAGTAAAGATACAATGGCTCGCATTCCTTAAAAAAAAAACATTTATTTAGAAAACGTCAGTTACATCTTATAAACTGGATTATTTATTATTGTTTGACATAATCACCCCTGTTATCCAAACATTTGTTAAGTCGATGCACAAGCTTTTGTATCCCACAGTCGTGGAAAGTTGCTGCCTGTGTTCGGAACCACATTTCAACTTCATCTTTGATCTCATCATCGTCATAGAATGATTTTCCACCAAGATGTGACTTCAGGTAACTGAATAAATGGAAGTCGCTGGGCGCATGGTCCAGACTGTATGGCAGATGATCCAATACTTCCCACTTGAATTGTTTGAGTAGTGCTTTGGTTACGAGCGCTGTGTGAGGCCGAGCGTTGTCATGAAGCAAGCGGACTCAATTTGTCAGTATTGCCCTTCGAACACGTTTCAAAGTCTGGCAATATGCAGCAGCATTAATTGTCGTTCCGGGAGGCATAAGTTACAACAGAAGAATGCCTTGTCTGTCCCAAAAAACAGAAGCCATTTTTTTTTGCTGAAATTGAAGTTTTGCATTTCTTGGCTTTTTGGTGAATTCGAATGGCACCATTGCATTGATTGTTGCTTGGATTCAGATGTATGGTGATAAACCCACATCTCGTCACCTGTCGCAATGTGATCAAGGAACTCATCACCTGCTTCTGCATAGCGTGTGAGGAAGTCGAGTGCAAAGCCCATCTTTTTCTTTTTGTGCTCTTCCGTTAACATTTTTGGAACCCAGCGCGCGCACAATTTCCTGTACCTTAACTTGACAGTCACAACTTCATAATGAGTTGTCATTGACACTTCCGGTATGATCTGATGCAATTCTTTCAATTTGAGACGTCTATTCGCACGAATTGCTTCCTCCGTTCTCTGAAGAAGGGCATCAGAGATCACAGATTGGCCGACCTGTTCTTTGTTCATCATGAACATCGGTCCTACCTTCAGAGAAATGACGATACCATTTCGTTACATTTTATCGATTCATAATGTTCCCATAAACAGAAACAATTTCTTTGTGAATATCCGCTGGTCGCTGACCTTGCATGAAGAATATATGACGGAGCGCACTTCGCATTTGTCTGGATTCTGAATCGGTGCAGCCATTTTAAACACGACCTACTCCAACCAGAATCAACGTTGAAATGCCGGACGACCGCGAGGAGAAAGTTGACGGTTCAAGGTTAACACCTGTGTTGCCAACTTGCTTGCCAAAACTTTTCTTTTCCTCTGGGGTACGGTGTATCTTTACTTTTCAAAATGCCCTCGTATTTAACAATTTTTTTTTTTTAATTAATTTTTCATACACTAAATTACAGACAATTTGCATATCTCAAATCCAAGGCCTATCTCCTTTGTGTTATTCTTTTTTATTTTTATAATTAAGTGCATACCAATCCACAGCCCTATTTGAAAAAAAAAATAAGTATGCTTCCTTATTACAATTTCCTTGATATAGTGAAAATCCACCAACTATATAAATTGAAGTAGTTTAATTACACTTTGTTCAACATTAAGAGAATTTGAATGCAGTCGAATTTCTCAAATTGCTGAATGGAAAGCAAAAACTAGTGTTTCCAAACAAAGATGAAAATTTTAGCATACATGTTCATTCGAGCTGTGAATAAAGAGTAAAATACACTGGTGAAAACAAATAAGGAAAGGAATGGTTTTCTTCAAAAAAATCATAGTAAGCATTTATACATAAATAAGGTATCGGATAATAGCTAAGCTCTTTGCAGACACCTTTACCATGCGTTTGTCTGTGATGTTAGGCAGTGGTGCTGTGATCGCGTTAGTGACGAAATACCTCACTAGATTGCTGAAGCTTGAGCACAAGAATGTTTTGAAACATTGTAGCTTATCCCACAATCTGAGTTTAATCTGAATTTTTTTTGTTTACCCATAGTTAATATGGCCAGTCTTCATCCTCTAAACCAGGAGTCGGGAACCTATGGCATGCAGTACAATTCTCAGTGGCACTCTGCACTACTCTACAAATTTAATTTTTAAGTGGATGGAAGTTGATAAATTTGGAGTGGACCTTACCTTATTTAACAAACATCTTCAGAATCATGGACATTTGGGGAATTACATAATTTGAAAGAGATAACTAAAGATAAATTTTCAGCTATTTTGTAAATTATTGAATGTCATTACTAAAGAGGTTTAATTTTTTGAAGAGAGGAAATTCTGCTTTTGGTACTACATATCCAAGTAAAAAGAACTTTCCTCGTATGAAAAATATTTCGAGTCCGCAAAGAAATTGTTTAACAACTGAATGCTCAAAATCGTGTCAAATTGAAAGTCGCATGTAATACTCTTGATTTTGCGATATAAGAGTGGTGCAGCACTAGGTTCAGATTAAAATTTTTATCTTTTTTAAGACAACACTGTGTTCGCTGAAGATCTAATCTTCTGGAGCTGTACCCCAAAGAATCGTCAGCAAAGCCTCAATGATGTCTTGGGGAGATTAGATCTTTGGTGCAAGAATAATAGAATTTTAAACCTAGACAAAACGAATTGCCAATTTTTTACCCCACCTTCTGTATTGTGTATATATATAGTGAAGTAATATCTTTTAGCAATAGCGTTACCTATTTGAAACGCAAACTTGATTCCCATCTGAATTGGAATGATCATATTTCTTCTATAAAGCAAAAAACTGAAAGGAGACTTCCAATTTTGAAGTGGCTGGTAGGCTGCTGATGCGGTTGTAACAGATAAACTTTAATAAGCACACAAAATGTACATTCATCCATTATTTTATTACTGTAATGAAGTTTGGTGACTGTTTCTATCAGTACAATCGACGTTTTGACAAGATTACAAAACCAATCTTTTCGCCTAATAACAGGTACAGTTAAATCCACCCCCATGTAGTGGCTATGGTAGCGTCAACTAATCTTTCTCCTGTCTTGCATGATATTCATATAAATGCTGTAACTTTGTTTCAAAAACTTTGCAGGTTTCCAAAAAATAAAAATTGGAGGAATTACAATTTTAACAGTATTAGAAATTTAAAGAGACAAGTGGGTTTCAATCAGATTGGCCCAGGGATAAGACCCAGGGTTCCAGGAGTCACAGTAAAAAAAAATCGAAAATAAATAAATCTGTACATAAATTTCGATTCATGTTCTCTATGAAGTTTATAGTTATAAGTATCTAAAGCTCATCATAATCATTAAAACTAAAAGTTTTATATGTAATAACTTTACTATACAATTTTTTTTTTAACTTTTATTATAATATAATAGAATATTAAAACGCTTTTTTTTTTTGTATATACTTCCTGTTAGATTATGAATATTCCATTGTTTACTATCTCAGATTCCATGAGAATTTTATACTCGTTAGTTAGCACAATGTCTTCCAAAATTCAATGGTTTTCTAATGGAAAATGCACATTTTTGCATTCGTGAAAAAACGCCTATTATGAAGGAGAGGAAACAACATATCAACAGATCCGATGTTAAAATCTTAATTTAACAAGAACAGTTTCAAAATTTTAGGTTGCAAATTCATGCGAAATACACGGGGTTTCTCACACAACTATAAACATTAAATGCCATTAGAAGCGTTGTGTTCTTAAGGCAAATATATTTTTCTCAACGTAAGTGGCTAGAAAAACTAAGTATAAGAACGAATAAGTAATGTTATTGCATTTAATTTTAGCAGAACTAGATTTCGACAGTTTGCGTGAAAAAAAGCAAGCACATATCCCAGTTACTAAATAGAATACATGGTTAGGTGACACTTGGATCAGCAATTAATATTACTGACAAGTAAATTATATTAAAAATTAGATAATGATTTTTTATTATAAATGCAATACTTTTTTAATTGCCATTACATAAAGGCCTTTAACGTGTTAATCTACTTTTTTTAGATATTATTTTGAGATATATACTTCGAAGTATGTATGTAGAATGGGTTCCACGAAAGCACCTTCAAGTTTGGTTCCGTGAGGTGAAAAAGTTTGAAGACCACTGACCTAGACCTTGTTCGAAAAATGAATGTGATGATTGTGTCCTCTTGAATATGGTGACTTTCATGTGTATCTTGAATTTGACGAGAAGAGTGAGATGCCCTCTGCCCAGATCAGAGCCGTTGCTTTTGATACTGTTGAGAAAACATATCTCAGTAACTTCTAAACCCATGTTTATACCGTGGATTCTATGATTGAGCGACGTACTGGAGCTGTTGCAGGAGTCTATTGTAACCATTTTGCATTCGATAAGGCAGTGGGAAGAGATACTACCAATTTTGATGAAGTTGTGGTTATTGCTAGAATTGTTTTCCTCGGGCTGCTGTGCAGGCCATCTCCAACAATAAAGTTTGCACTTCCGAACGAATTTATGAATGTAGAAAAGGATTCTCAACACTGGCTCATTCAATTGTCTTAATGTGGAATCCTGCTCATTGCGGCATCGAGGGAAATGAAAGAGCAGATTTCCTGGCAAAGAAGCGAACGACTATTCTACAAACCACTAATAACCATATGACTTTTAATTCTCCAAAACTCCTAATTAAATTAGAATTTAAGAAAAGGTTTGCCTCCTACCTATCAAATGAAGCTAAGGGAAAGGCCTAGGAGTGCCTCACTAGTTCAAAGCCAATCGTTCCAGATTTTCCCCGTCCTGTAGCCGTGACGTTATTCCTTCTTTTGACTAGGAACAATTGTTTGAATGCCCATCCTTTTTAAAATTCGACTAAAACACACTTAAAAACTCTTTGTGACTCTGGAGAGTCCATGGGATAAGGACCATATTAACTGCTTTATTGTCTTTTAACTCTATTATTCTAAAGTATTGGGAAGCTAAATCGCGAGACTAGTGGCCTAATGTCTGGCATTTGTATCAATAAATAAAATTAACTTTTCATTTAACTATAATGAAGAGAAATACATATATATATATTATATGTTGCCCCTATTTCTTATATTAATAAAATGTTTAAAAATATATTATATAAAAACATTTTTTATTTTTGTTGAAGAAATAGGAAGTTTTATGCTGTTTATTTTTATGTTAAGAAATATTTTTAAATGATATAAAATTAATTATAGATCTGTGTTATTGACATCTATTCTCTAACTTTGCATGCATTATCGCTGGAATCGAATTGTTACAAAAATGTCCTACTGCAGTGTCGGTTTATCCATTAGGCACTTGGGGCGGGCGCCCGGATAAGCTGGACTTAACCAGATTTTTTGGTTATAAATTTCGATCCTCCAGGGCAAGGGGGCCTGTACATCTCTTGCGCCCAGGGTCCGAAATAAGCTTAAATCGGCTCTGTCCTACTGTGTGGCACGCTAAATCATATTTGCAGATTGGCTTGGCACACACCTAAAAGGTTGCCAACCCCCGCAATGATGCCACAAGAGGGTGGATAATTGAAAGACTCGAGGCGGGTAATCTCAGACTACTTGCTGTAGGGACCTCGGTATTTCGAGAAATGTTGTGTCCACTCTATGGAAACAATTCACAGGAACAGCGGTTTGCCGACCTGTAAAAGGCAGCAATACCGACTGAAGACCGTTATTTGAGATTTTTTGCCAAAAGGAATAGCTCCGAAACGGGAACACAACTGTCTCTAAACCTGTATAATGCAACCGGAACATCCATTTCACGGATAACAGTCGCCTAAAGACAATGTAGGTGCCCTGTAGTCTGCATCACTTCAACTGTGAACCAGGATCGTCTAGCCGGTGCCTAGAGCACCCTTCTTGGCCAGAGGATGATTGGAGGTGGGTTCTCTTCAGTGATGTGTCGCGATTCAGTCTGGATAGTGAATCATGACATGTTCTCCTCTGGAGATAACCCTGGTGTAGATATCGGCCTTCTAACAATATCGAAAAAGGTCACTATGGTCGATTTGGTTTGATGGTCTGGGCAGGCTTCATGGCAGACAGGCATACCGGCCTTCATATGTTCGATAGAGGAATTCTGACAGGTCAGTGGTACAGGGACGAGATCCTTGCACAGTGGCGTAGTTATCAATGGGCCAGGCGGTGCTGTGTACCGGGGCCCTCGGACCCCGACCACCAAGCAAGCCGAATTTGCGATAATTTCTCCCAAATTTATAGTATAAATATAAAAGGTTGCGGCATAACTATATTAATGTTGAAAGTTTTTTCGAATTTGTAGGGAATTTCCCTTAAATTCTTTTCGTTGTTTGTTCAGTGTTGCGAATTTTACTTATTGTAAAGTTTTGTTATTTTAAATTTTTTCATTTTGCTATAAACTGTTACTTGAAAATAAACTTCCAAGTTCCATGAAAAATCTTACCATACTTATTATTAGATCTTAAAAACCTACATAAGAAGCAATACCTTCCTAGTTATATTTTGTTTCTAATAACAATATGATTTGTAATAAGCTACTTTCCTGTTTCAATATTTGAAATCTTCTCGTATCTGCAATACACTGATGTAATTTTGCCCCCCCCCCTCTGTTCTTTTACACAGAAGTGTTTTTTTGATGATAAAATAATATTGTATTGAATTTCTTGTTCATGCATATTTTTATAACATTTCCTGTCTATCTCGGTGTTTCATTTTGTAGTTCTCAGTCCTCTGGTGGTAGAGTTCGATCCTCCAGAATATATAAATAGCTATGGATTCCCCAATAGTGTTTTGAGCGTAGCATTACGTTTTTGCTTCCTTTTAACGCCAGTAAGTACTCGAATACATGCGAATTGTATTGGATAAATTATACCGGGGGAGGGCAAAAAGTCCGTAAAAGCTTTAAAAATTTATAAAACCCGGAAAATTAAACAAAATAAAAAACGGTTTGTAGATTTAGCATCGATAAGTCATGGGATTTTTTTTAAGATACGAAGAAAATAATAATTAAAAAACAACCGATAGGTGGCGCTTTGTACATAGGTGAAAGAAATGACACGCAAATAAAAAAATAATGTTACCGAATCATTTATTATAGCAGTATGTGTTTCACATGTCCGTCACCACAAGTGGTAACACATTGCAGGCGTGTAACAAATCCAGCAACAGAATGTCCGACTGTATACATGACAGCTCTTGGCCTGATCGCATCTTTCAATTCCGACAGATTGGATAGACGGGCACTCAATTGCATCTCGAAGATTAGCCCCAAGAAATATCTATGAACTCAAGAGGGTGCATGAGTGGGTGCGGTTGCCACAGGGATTAATAAGAACACTGATGAACAGTATGAAACACGGGTGCGAGAATTGTGCAGCTGTTAGAGGTGATCATACACCCTATTATACATGCTTTTCTCTGACTGACTGGGTGTCGGTCAGCTGCTGTGTTGAACAAGTGACTAGTTTCCTTATTTAAGTGTACCTAAATAGGTGCCTTTAGGTGCAGGTTGCGCCTATTTTTGTTTCTTCATACACTGGTCTTACATCGGATGATATTTTACACAGGTTTGGATTTATTTGCTTTTTGTTGATTTTTTTAATTACAAAAAAAAAACATTTGTCATTTTAAATGTTTTTACCAGTGTATTTCATAAACACACGTGCCATTGACAATGAAAACAACGGAAAAAATCAAAAAAGCTAACACTCAATAAGTAACTTCGACATTTATATAATGAAATAACCTGGCGAATCACCGCAAAGCTTGAGGAAGTCAGTCTCAAGTGGAGATTGTTAGAGCTACTCAAATAGATTAATGAGGCTGAATCCGAACGAATTCTTCAAAATCAATGAAAATTCTTATATATCCATTACAATGAGGTGCAACAGGAGTGCAACAGTTTCTTAGCTGTCTCGTGAGCTTCACGTTCCGCCTCTTGAACTCAAGCTTCAAGGATTATTGTTTCAAAATGACTACTTAAAAGATTGATCTATTAGCAAAAAACTCCCTGCTAATTGGTCTCATTTACGGTGTCTTAGGAAATATCGACATTAGAACAAGGATCAGTAAGGGATTGTCCTATACATTGAATCCATATTTAGGTAGGGGCTCTTGACGTACCTTCATTTGGAGGAAACGAGGGACTGTACATGTCCTCCAAGATCTGGGAAAGAAACAAACAATATGGCAGAAGAACTTGATGGTCTGGGCAGAATTATGTTTCACGGGATTGTGAACCTCTTTATCTTTGACATGGATTCTGTGATTACCATATGCTTACGCTTTCAGGCATATATTTTGACTTGATTTCCTTTTTATAATTGACAATAGTTGTCCACCGTTGTTTCTAAGAGCAATAGGCCATGACCGGGCCACTTAAAAAGGTCCGGTTGCCCGCATGTAGCCCGCGAGCCGCAGGTTGAGTATCACTGGTCTAATCTATCTCCTCACGCAGTTGTATTAAAAAAACCATTTTTGCAAATTCTCTGAAACTTTTTTCTTTTCTTTTTTGCCTATTATTATTTCCTTTCGTTTTTAAGTTATCTTGAGTGTGAAAATATAACTGTATCAATTAATGTTAGAAGAAACAGGTACCTTTTCCTAATACACTCAAAAAGTGAACCTCTTATAAACAAATTAGCATGTTTATTCTCATTTTCTAACTCCGTGCAAAAAAAAAGAAAAATTCTTTTAATAAATGAAAAAAAAAGAGTAAGAGTTTTTACTTACTTAATTATTTAATCGCACCTTTATTGAATTAGAGCATAAAACCGAACGAAATTAAATATAGATTTAAGGGATATCAGCTCAACTCAATCCTTTTCATTTAATTAAATTGCGGCATTAGATTTTTATGATAATGCAGCAGGGATTTTTCTATGTAGTTGTTTCTATATTTATGTACAGTAATGGATTCAACTAACTAAATGCATTACTAGAAAAAAAGTGAAAAATTTATTTTTGTCTCAACTTATAATAAAATGCTTGTTTGTATGAGCGGACGTACGTTCTACATTTTATGAAAAGAATATTATTATTAGATTATTCATATCTATAAAGGTCAAGAAAATAATTTTAGAATAAATAATTTGCTGACTAAGATAGTTATGCATTATCTTATCAAATAAGGATGCATAAGCTCAGAAAACTTCTTTCGTTTTTTTGTAGATTCTCAGGTGAGAAACTTTTTACCTTTTAGTATATCAAGTGCAGTTTCATAAATAAAAATGAAATTGACTTGAGTTGTTGCAAATTTTTCAAGAATGAAATAATGCTTCGTAAAAGATGGACGCATAAAGAAGTTATTTGAATGGGACAAACAAACCGTACATATGTTGTGTAATATACACGACTCGTGTGAAAGTGTGCACCATGTCCCACGATGATATATGCATACACATGTATCATGTATATATACCGCGGCGTAACGGAGAACATTTGGGTCCACACTGCAAAGTCAGGTTTGGGGTCTAAAAGTCGGATTTTACAAAGGGTAGGTACTTGGCGGCAGTCAGGCCTTAGGCCCCCTAGAACCCTGCCCCCCCCCGCGATGCGGGAGTGTACGTTACGCCACTGTATATATATAGAGAGAGAGGAGGGAAGGGAAGCGTGAAAATTCTAACCGAGACAAATTTCGCTTTTTAAAAAAGTATTGACTTTTCACATATGCTACTCCCAACTTATCAAAACAAGAGATGAAGACTATTATAAGAGATCAAGTACTCCGTCAATCCGCCAGCATTTTTTCTTCTTTTAAATGTTGTAAGGGGTCTATCCGCGAACCTATCACTAATCCTATGGGGTTAAATTATATCTTTTTAACTGTTGTTCTATTAAAACTTTCTCCAGAAGAAGAAGACTTGAGTTATTCAAATGAAGGGTTCTATTTATATAAGAATTGACATTTAGATACGCGAAGTCAATTAGTTAGTCGACGAGTAACTACTGAACGATCAAGATTGCAAATTGATGATTTAGTCAATAATATAGAGTTTAATTACAATGACCGGAGGTCAGACAACTAGGAACGGAATTATGGTAAATTAGACCGTAGACATCCAAAGTGTTCTAAGAGTAAGTGCAATAAAGTACACTGGTGTCCAAAAGTTAAGCATAATTGATAATTATGTGAAAGAAGAAGGAACTGTAAATCAGAATGGTGGGAAATGTGATATGCGAGTGTAAAATGGTTATAAAATAAGGAAGCAAATCAAAAGAATGATAATAATTAATTTTATTATCCAAAGTAGCAGTTTGAAAGAAAACTGAGCATAGTAAGGATTCCCACTTTAAAGAAAAAATGAAAGAAAACATTAAATAAAATACTGATGCTGCAGTTTAATAAGGCGTGTGGTCACCTCTGAGAGTCAGGCACGCTGCACAGCGATTTAGCATACTTGCTATGAGATGATAAATGAGTTGTGGGCTCAAACGGTCCCAAGCTTCTTGGAGAGCTCTCTTCAGTTCTGTAACGGAGCTTGGTGGGTGCGAAAGGGCTGTAATTTGTCTCCCGAGCATATCTTATACATGCTCGATAGGATTTAAATCAGGGGAGTTCACAGGCCACAACATGAGCTGGATGTTTTCCGTTTCAAGGAAGTTATCAATCAGCACCACTTGGTGACATGGCGCATTATCATCCATGAATATGAAGTCAGGACCGACAGCACCTCGAAACAAGCGAAAATAAGGCTCAAGAACTTCGTCTCTGTATCTTTGAGCAGTCACAGACCCCGTGTCAAAGAAATGGAGGTCTGTGCGCCGTCCATCATGATGCCTGCCCATACCATTACTCCCCTTGATGGAAAATGATGTCTTTCCGTTATGTTTCTTGGTTCAAAACGTGTTCCATGTTCTCTCCATATCGTTACCCGCCGAGAGTCACTACTCAGACTAAACCGGGACTCGTCACTGAGCTCACCGGGACTCGTCATTGGCCCACTCTTCCACACTCCAATGTTGATGTTTCAAACTCCAGTTCAAACGAGCGCGTTTATGCGCAGACGTGAGGGGAATGCAAACTGCTGGTCTTCTGGCATACAGGCCAGCATGATTGAGTCTCCTGGTAAACAGTTTGTCTCGAAATTCGTATTCCTGTGGCGACTTTGAGCGTCGAACCCAGTGCTCTGGCAGTACTGCCCCTCTGACGTCGCGCACTTATTACCAGATATCGGTCTTGGCGAGGGGTTGCGACTCTTGGTCGACCTGATACTGGTTATCGGGTAACATCTCCCGTTCTTTGAAACCTCTGCCACAGTCTTGAGATCACAGACTGGTCCACATTCAGAATTCGAGACACTTCGATTTGTGATCGTGAGGATTCCAGCATTCCAACGATTCTTCCTTTCGTAAACATGTCCAATTGGCGTCTTTGTGCCATCATTCACCTTGTTTGATGGTTAATAATGTTCCTTCGCACAGCAGTTGCACGAAACTTGTCTGAACTGCCTATGCTGCGTGAATCGGTTTCTCCGCGTTCCGACATGCGCCAGTGTTTCGCGCAGGACGTAGTCGACTGAAAAGTTTTGCATAAACCCAATGTTTCTTCTTCACCCAATTAATATCCGCAAAAAATTTGGAATAATTTTACGAATATTTACTCCATGTTTTCACATTTTACGATTTATGCTTAACTTTTGGACACCAGTGTATATTCAAATATTATGTATTCTTTTGCCGTGTAGTTGCTCCTATACTTAGTAATAATGTGCATTTCCTAACCTGGGCTGTTAATTTAAATGAGAGAATAATAAATTATAATCTGCACTTATTAGGGCTGATCTTTTCTTGAAAACCCCAAAAACACCAATTAACCCTGCACTAGCAGGGTTATTACAATGTATTTAACTTTGATATACGAACCTAGTAGACAGGCAGTAAGTCTTCACAATGTCATGGTAGGGAAGTTTTAAGAATGAGGTGTCATCCTCTTCCCTTGACCATGGCTCAGAATTATGAGTCTCTATTCCAATAGCGTAGCTTGAAATTAGATGCTAATAACACTGGTCAACATGATTTTTGTCTCATACCAATAGTTGTACTTAATGCAGTTTTTTATCGTGTTTTCAAATATGTATTCGGAATTTCTCCATCACTCACAGTTTTTTTTTTTAAATTTTAATTTCAATTAATGTATTTTAATATTTTTTTAATAAACGACCATTTGTCCATTGTAAAATAAAAACTCCTAGAGCATTGTAAATGTGATGGAACCACATGAGTTAACTCAAATGGTATAATTGCTACTGTTGTGTAAGTTCAGACATGTACAGACACTTTGGCACCAGACACAACAGACAGGCACAGACATGGTCTATATTAGCATGCATTCATTAGAACGATGTCAGCTGTGAGATAGTAGTCAACCAGTAAACACGTAATTGTGAGTGTTTTGTGTCTGGATTGTTGTATGTTAAGTATTTACAAATTTATTTCTTTTAATTTGTTGTTAGTTACAAAATGCATAGAGCTTGTTTAAATCATCATAACAACTTTTGTTACATATGTGATGAAGTGACGCTCAAGTCCCAAAGGCGAAACCTTACTCCATTAGTAAAAAAGTGTTATAAACTTTATTTTGGGTATAAAGTGGGGGATCAAACTAGAACCTGGGTTCCATATATCTGTTGTTTAACGTGGTAGACTTCTCACTGAATGGAAGAATGGAACACGCCACATGCCATTTGCTATCCCTATGATTTGGAGGAAACTCAAAGAACACTCCTCTGACTGTTATTTCTGCTTAACAAACATTAAAGGGATTACGTCAAAATCAAAACATACAATGGTGTACCCTGACTTGCAATCTGCAATGAGACCAGTTCCACACAGCGAAGAATTGCTCATACCAAAGCCTCCAGAATGTGTGACATTAGATGAAGAGAGCTCAGATTCCTATAGAAGTAAGGAAGAAGAAACAGTTTGTGGTGATACAACTTTTGAATCAAGCTCTTCATCTGAGCCTCCTTTATTGACTCAGGAAGATTTTAACGATCTCCATACGAGATTTAAAGTTATCCAAAAAACAATCTGAAATGCTTGGTTCCCTGCTAAAAGGAGGGAATCTTCTTCAAAAAAATACAAAGATATGTACTTATCGTAGTCGTTATACTCAACGTAAAAATTATTTTTCTGAAGAAAATGGCTTAGTGTTTTGTAATGACATTTCTTCTCCTTTGGGGAGACATTTGGTATTGAACATAACTATATAGAATGGCGCTTGTTCATTGATTCCTCCAAAGCAAGTTTAAAAGCAGTGCTTCTGCATAATGGAAATAAATTCCCATCAATACCTGTGGCTCACTCTGCCAGTATCAAAGAAACATATGAAAACTTTCTATTTATATTGGCAAAGCTTCAATATGCAGTGTATAAATGGAATATTTGTGGTGATTTCAAGGTAATTGCACTCATTCTTGGTCTGCAGCTTAGTTACACAAAGTACTGTTGTTTTTTGTGTCTTTGGGATAGTAGGGACAGAAAAAACCATTACATCAGAAAAGAATAGCCTAAACGCGAATCATTCATTCCTGGACAGAAAAAAATGTGAAACATGGCGCATTGTGTAATCCTAAAAATGTGTATCTACCTCCGTTACATATCAAACTAGGATTAATGAAGAATTTCATGAAAACCATGGGCACAATACTCCTGGTTTCATGTACTTAAAACAGAAGTTTCCTAAGATTAGTGAAGTAAAAATTAAAGAATGAATATTAGTGGGTCCACAATTACGAGCACTAATGCATGATAAGAAATTTGAGGAACTATTAAATTCACTGGAGAAAGCAGCTTGGCAAGCATTCAAAAAAGTAACTCACAGTTTTTTGGGAAATCTAAAGGCGGAAAATTACCGTGATATTGTTCATGATCTTATAACATCTTACAAAAATTTGGGCTGTAATATGTCCTTAAAAATACACTTCCTGCACACTCGCACTTAGATTTCTTCCCGGAAAATCTTGCTGCAGTGAGCGATGAGCACAGGGAACGCTTTCATCAGGAGATTTCAGCGATAGAAAAGAGATATCAAGGCAAATGGAATGCTAATATGCTGGCCTATTATTGTTGGACCATCAAGAGGGATACTCCACTGGCGAAATATAAAAGAAAATCGTGATTTCTTAATTTCTAGGTGAGTCCTAATGTTCGAATATTGTGTACTTAAGAATGTAGAAAATATAAAAATGTTTCAAATTATAAATTCCTGTCTCTCGAAAACCTTGCGTGATGAAGAAAAATCGATATCATATTTGAATTCAGGAGAAGAAATGCTATCAGAATCACATATTTTTCTTTCTGAGTCAAAAAAATTTTTTCTTTTTTGTTGCTCAGTGTAATTAATCAATATAAGCTCTGATATCGATCTGAATCAAGCTTTGATATAAACTGCTTATGCGTTATATCTAAATAATTATTTTTTTAACTGAAAACAGGCCACTTCAGATTCTTTAGATTTGTCAGTTTTTTTCCAATTAATTATTCAGTTTTATTTTTCTTCTAACTTTCTTACTGTTTCCTCATCAGTTCCAACAGAAACGTTTCACTGCTGTAATGTTGAATCGCGTTTCGTTTTCTCAACAGATTTTAAGCGTGAATTGTATTATCAAAAAAATTAAGGGTTTATTTGGAATTTGATTATTTGTATCGGTATATTCGAGTGGTCAAGACATCGAGTTCGTGGCCGGCGATATTTTAGTGGAACCACGCGTGCAAATCCTGATTTTATCAGGTGCCTCTTGTGTAGAATGATTGAATCTCTCTCGTCAAATTTATCAGGGCTTAAAGACCTTACTTTGGAGAAACGCGAAGAGTGAGGTGACAACGCGACCTCATCTCATCGGAGCTCAAAATTACAAAACTGATCGGGGATTTGAAAGAAAATTTGAAACCCTAATAAATGATTGAGGTTCCATTAGGTATACAAGTAACTATCAGGTACTTGTAATTATAATGCAAAAGCGTGATGATATAAGACATTGCTTATCCTTCCTTTTTTTCAATTTCTATTATTAGCTCCCTCTCTTCCTTATATATACAGTCGACTCTCGATAATTCGAAGTTGAAGGGATTAGTTAAAAACTTCGAATTATAAAGAGTTCGAATTTTCAAGAGAATAAGAAAAAATTTCCGAATTTCTTTTCGAACTCATTTAAATTTTAAACTATGTAATAAAACAACAATTGTACTATTAGGTGCTTATTACTAGCATTAAGTTAAAATGTTGAATTACGGATGCGAAATTTTAAATAAATTCATCCGACTTCATCTCTACTGGATCTTTATTACACGTGCTCCCTCTAGGCAGTCAGTACAGCGAGTGCTGTGGTTCTCCACTAACACCACGTTTTTTAAACAAAATACAGTTATATTCACAGTTAACAAGATATATTATTAACACAGATAAAAAGTAAAAATACAAAAAAAATGAAATATAAATTATGAGAATAATTTTAAAAAAATTAACAATAACTAAATGCATCCAAATAAGTTTAACATTTATTATTTAAGTTTAACATTTATCATTTATTCTGATAAAATTAATTTAGTTTTGCTCATAACATGCCAATAACATTCAACTGATTTCTGAAATTAGCTTGACAGGTGCAGCCATTTAGCGGCGAAAAATTGAATTATTTTTATCCAAACAGTACTTATGTATAAAATTACTTTAAAATATTTTTAAAAAGTACACATTTTTCAGTATAAATATTATACAGAAGTTAAAAGTCATGTATTAAAAGAATACATTTATACAGTAATTCTCAAACAGGACTCTTTCACGCCCCTCCAAATCTCTCTTATTCCTCATTGGAAATAAAATCGTTTCGCACCCGGTTCCCTCAGACACTGTCCCGAACATCATTGGTTCTTCAAGGTAGGGTCCAGTCCTACCCGTGCCCTATTTGGTGCCACATGTTATAAGTTACACACATGACCCATACATCGTTATGTCAGTCCGACGCAAGAAAACACAACCTTACGTATTTCTTCTTCACAATAGCGGACCATCCAATTCTGAACACATGTGTAACGAGGCCACGTCTTAATCGAAAGATATGGACGGCTGACAACAGGGGAGTCCAGAAATGTCCACTTGAAGAAGGAAAGCAATAAAAGTGTTTTTACGCCTGAGGAACCGAGAAACACAAAGAAGGGGTAACAGACAGATGGTTATCAAAGAAGCTACATTACAGGGGAGACATGCAGAGACAATACAACACAAAACATGTAAGCTCCAACCTGTTTGCTATAGGACTCCAGATAGTAAGCGTTCGAATTGTCGAGAGTTTTATAACTTCGAATTATTGCGTGTTGTAGTCTGGCGAGCCACAGATTTCACTTCGAAATATTGAGTATACCAAAACGTATTGTTTTAGTTCGAAATTCAAGAGTTTTTCTAGGGATTGGACATATACTTCGAATTAGGGAGAGTTTCGTATTATCGAAAGTTTGAATTAGCGTGAGTCGACTGTATATAAATATAGAGTGTGAGCTAATAGTAGGAATTGAAAAATGCAGATATGGGATTTTTTTTGTGGTTTTTAGGTTTTTTTTAATACATTTTAAGAAAAATATGCTAAAATAAAGAAGATAAAAAAATTATTTTAACTAAAATGGGAAAAATTGGTAAAAATAACATAAATGGAGCCCATTCTGTACCAAAAGGACAAATTTTCAATTTTCCAATTCTGATGTGTTGTTATGTTATTTATTTTCGAAATTACCTTCAGGATAAGGGATATTTTAAATTTTTACAAAAACTAGAGCACTTTATCTTAATTGTTATATGAAATTTCTTAAAATAACAGTGATTATATTAACATAAGCGACTGTAAATTTTATAATAAAACAGTGATTGATAAATACGAAGGTTAAATCACTTCTACTATTATACAGAACATACACAAAAAATTTCAGTTAATTATTTTCAAAACCTTTTTAGCAATCGCTGTCCCCGTTTGAGCATTTAAAAAAAACAAACACATTTCGAGTACAACGCGTTTTAAAGTATGAAATCTTGCTTAAAGCAATGGCATCTGCTTTTACTAAAACACTTGTAGTTTTGTTCTGGAGAACGGAAAATAATAAACTTAGTATTTTTATATAAAGCTAATAAGATGGTCTATAAAATAAAATAATAAAAAAAATGTCAATTATTGGCAAAGTTCCCAATTTTAGGGTTGTTGGATACCTTAAATAATTTACAATAGAAATTTATCGTGTAGAGAATGCACCTGCATTGTTGTTCAAGTTGGCTTTCCATAGCTTTTTTCACTCGTAAGATTTTAGAATTTGAGGGAGCGTATTTTGAAATATCTGGAAGAAAACACTGGACTGTCTATTGAGTACTTGCTATTTTAGAATGAAGGCAGGCTATGTGATTTAGCTTTTCTTACCAATATTATGGGACATTAAAATAATTTAAATTTAAGATTACAGAGAAAATATTGTATTTTCCTTTTATAGTTGGTCATATACCTTCTTTTGTAGATAAACTTTTTTTTTTGTCTTGATTTTGGAGAAAAAAAATTAACATATTACACATTAATGCAGGAACCATCTTACAATAGTGCTCCGCACTGTGACAGATTTAAAAATTTAATATCCATTTTTACAGGATTCTTTCAGTGCCAGGTTTGATGATTTTCAAGATGATAAGAAAAAGCAGATCTTTTCACAAATCCTTTTTCAATTTCTTTGGAGAAAGTTAATTGTTACATACCTGAAATCGAAATTATTGTATACAGTACCGTACTACATTCAAAAGCAAATATGAGGAAATATATTGAGTTTTGGAAATTAGTACTAACAAGCAATTTTTTCAAATTTAGACGATGTAGCTATCATATATTGTTGTATATTTGAATTAACATAAGTTTGTGAGCAAATGTTTTCTATTATGAACATAACGCACAAAATCAAAATATCGTTCAAAATTAACTGAACTGATAAACAATAAAATTTAAGTTTGTTCTTTAGTTCATTTATAATATCGTTTTTAAATTTCCACTGCTTAAACTTGCGTTAAAAATGTCCTCTTTTGCGTAAAAGTTACATAATAAGCCTATAAGTAAAATTTTTTCACTTTTTCATTTGTTCGAAAAGTTGGGAGTGGCACGTTTAATAATTTTTTACCTGATAGTTGCACTCTTCTTAAAAAGATTGGCCAACCCTGGTCTACTAACTGAAGATAGAATTTTTTTCATCTATTACCGTCCTCCTATCCCCTCACCCCCCTCATCCCATCCTTTTCTAGTAGATTTCAGCAAAACAGGATCTCTCTGCACGACAAAAGAAACATGTTTGCCAAATTTCAAGTCTGTAGGTTCTAATAGTTCAAAAACAAGAATTTTCTTTTTATAACGCACCTTAAGCCCCCCCCCCGGAGTCGATTTTTGCAAGGCCCATTACTAGCGAATCTTTACTCAACAACAAAACATACTTACGAAATTTCAAGTTTGTAGATATCGAATAGTTCCGGAGGTTTCGTGATTAGTGAGTAAGTAACTTTTCTCTTATATATAAAGAAAGAAAGAGATTAGTTATGTGTTTTTCATGATAGTTTCGAGTATATTTTAAAATTCTTTTCAATATTTAAAAGTTAAGATTATTATAAATATACAAAAATGACAATTCATATGAAATATATTAGAAACATATATAAATAAAAAAACAAATTTAAAAACATTTCAATATGAATAAACGCTATGCTTCGTATCTTAAAAAAAATTCGCAGAAATTATTGATGGATGAGAAATACTGATATATATATATATATATCTACTATGTAATTTGAATGAATTTTTTTTTGAATTAATGTTATTCGAAAGCATAACGAGGGCTATTATAATTATAGATATGTTGGTCTTTTATCAAAAAATGAAGATAACACCCAAGTTGGAACTTCACACTTTCTAATTTCCTCAATATACCACTTTGAGACATAGTTCCATGTAATGTCAACTAAAATAAGACAACCTAAAAGAAGACAATCTCATTAAAAAAAATTGTCTACATTTTTTCGTTAAAATTTAAAATTCCAGTTGTATAGTTTCTCAAAAAGTTTATTTCTTTATTTTCTAATGCTTAAAAATCTCAGGAAGAGAGCTGATATGTCCCTAGTTAATCTATATATCTTAGCTTCTTTTATAGATAGATATTAATCTTATTAAAAAGATATAATGACGTAAATGAACAAAACAAATAAGAAATCGTTCTCTCTTAAAACCTTTATAAAGCCTGAATAAATACAAAATGTAGATCCAATCTCGTTTCCTTAATAGGTAAATGAAAATAGCTTTTCTAATACGGCATATGATCATTTTTATTACAATAAAAAATCAATTGTTATTATCACAGACTCCTGTGACCTTTACCATTTAACTTTCAACATAAATTGTGTCGAATAAGTTTGTATGTTTCGGAATGAAATGCTTGTCAAAGGACAAAGGAGGGAAAATGTAGAAGAAATCTCTGAAGATGTTAAACGGACTGGATAAAATGGATAGTAACTAAATGTAATTTAACAAATATTTTTTCCCCACATTTTCCCTCTTCTAAATTTTTCTGTGTTTAAAATTTTTTAATTAAATAAAATCTATTTAAGTAATTTTTGTATCATTTACATTTATTAATATTTTATTCCAACGTACAAAGATATAATTCTTCAAAAATTATTTGACGATATATGTGAAACAAAGCAATATTCTAAATATGAATACCGTGTCGTTGTATTGATTTTTTGAAAGGATGTTTTACCATGTTAAGAGAGAATTATAGGTAGTTGGTAAGACTCCAAAAGAAATATTTTAGTTCCAAATTAATACGACTACAGCTAATATTTTTTAAAAAATACACATAGAACAAGAGCTAAGTAAAGGCGAACGCCTCCTCTTTTTGACTTCTGGACGAAATCTCTTCTAAGATCCTATATTTTGGATGAGATTTTTCTTTATCCATTTTCAAAAAACTCGAATAAAATAATCGAAGTTCAAGTGCAGTCAAATTGGACTTCATGAGTATTAAGCAGTCAGATGAAAAAATTTTCTGAAACTTTTTTTACTCAGCTATTTATAAAATCGTAATTCTCTTGTACTGATGAGAGATTCGTCATCGAGAGAGAAGCTGAGAGTGGATTTAGATACACTCATGTCTGTGGCGTATACAGACCCCTCTTATGTGATGCCCCCTCCCATCACATAAGAGAGGTTACGTTCTAAAAAACACGTAAGCGAAAACTCCAAAGGGAAAAAAAATTTGTTTGTTTGGAAAAAAATTAAAAAATTTGTTGGTCTATGGAGGGGGGGGGCACCCCCCATGTGTTCGCCAGTGCTCTATGGTATCACCAACATCTAATAAGTCAAAAAATAAATCATCTCGAAGTTTCAAAATGTGTGCAAAAAGTGAATCAAGTGAATCATTTGAGAATCAAAGTCCTAAAAAAAATATTAATCACGGAATGAAGCAAAAAAGATTTTCATACGAGTTTCGTACTATTTTTACTCACTTTAATCTATGGATATCCGATATTCTCAATAGAAATTCGGATATTGCATTTTTTTCCAAAACATGGTCAAAGATGAAACATTCCCGACAGTAATATTATTTTATTGGTATTCTGGCGAGAATATTTTGGTGCATTATCTTTACAAACAGCATAAAAGTAAATCGGTCAATAAGTAATTGAAACTTATTACTCAAATTTATTACTCACCGTACCATAGCAACATCTGCACTGAGTGAAGCCACCCAAATCGAAGTATTCCTGTATTTCTCTAATTTACTATGCAGTTTGGTTATTTGAAAAGAATTTTGTAATATACATATGAAAAAGCCGCTCAGTAATAATGGTAATAATGATAAGCGTTACAATATATGTTTGATTTTTTTTCAAAAAAAAAAGGACATAGTCATTTTTTTTCTTTTTTATTATTTATTAATTTAATTTAATTATTTACTTTAGAAAATATCAATTCAATTCAAAACTGATTGATTGTTTTTTAAAATCTCATTTCTCAACTGCACGAGAATTATTGGCTGTGGATTTTGAAATTTTGGCATCTGAGATGGCTTCCCACTCTCCAAACTTTCCCACCAAACTACGTGAAAACTTAAAAGACTGCGGTAGCCAAGTGGTCTAGGCATCGGATCATAGCTAGCGTGTCATGAGTTCGATCCCAGTACCACTAAAGACCCGCCGTGTAGGAGAGCAATGCACGTTAAATCTGTCGAGAGTTCAAACGTCCTCCCGTTGGTTTGGTGTGGTAGTTAGGAGAGGGGGTGCCACCTCAGGTGTCGTCCGCGTCACTGGACCATGGTTCAAAATTACGCGGACCGTCGCCAAAAGACCTCGTGTATATAGCTGAATAGTGCGACGTTAATATTCACTCACGTGAAAACTTTAAACTTTTTGACAGATAGCCCTATCGAAGGAAATTAGTGGATCCTATCTGATCATTCTATAATAATTATATTCATTGAAATTATGTTAAAAGGTTCTTTATTTATTTAAGGGAATTTAAGAAATCCATTAAATATTCAAAATTTCTTTAATATTAAAGAATGCAAATGCGAATCATTGCTAGCACGCAGATAATATACCGAGAAGGTTATTTATTACACTTAGCACAAGGACTAGAGCCAACCCTAGTGCTCTTACTATGCAATCTTCTATCGTTTTATCAATGATATTTAGAATTTTTTTATACGCTTAACAAAATGTGAAATGAAAATTCCGAACAATGACTTAAGTTTATTTAAATTGATTATACAAGTGACAAGATTATTAAGTGACAAAATAATAATATGCTTTTTGCTCATTATAGATAATTCGTGCTTTATATCCACATATTAAATTGTTTTTTGGATAGACAAAATATTCAATATTATCATTCTTTCTTCGCATTTTTGGTGTTTTTTTCATAGGGATAATAATCAGATTTCCCACTTTATGTATAGCTCTTGTTCGTAAAAAATACTCTGATGTACTTTTTCCAGCTAATAGGCTTTTTAATTAATAAATTATTGGAACCCGATAAATAATTTGATAAATTGTTAAAATTTCTGTAATCCAATTTTGTTTGTATCCTTTTTCAAATATCAACTTATTTTTACTAATTCAAACTGTAATTCCACTTACCAACTTCTTATTATTTTGATCACCGTAGATTCCTTTACTATTTACTCTATTCCTTTACCTTTTACTCTACTTATCTCTATTACAAAAGCTAATGTCATTTATATACTACGATGCCAATTATTATCATAGCTAATGTATCTATTTCTTCAATATATTTAATTGCTTTATTTCCCAGTTTTCGTTTGTAACATCATATTAAAATGTTCTGTAATAGATATTTTGCATTATTATATTCATCATAAATAGCTAATTTTTCTTATTAGGAAAATCTTGTAAAAAGATTGTTTGTAAATTCTCTATTTTTAAGTCAGTTTGAAATTTAAGGGAAATGCATATAGAAAATATTTGTTTAAAAACCAATATCACACTTTTGTACTTTTGTCTTATAATGATATTGCCTAAATATATTTACATAATAAATAAATATTTATATCCACTGTTATTTTGCGTTCCTACCAAATTAACTTGAAACATTTATTAATAAGAATTATAAATAATCTATTTCTCTTTAATCTCTTCCCAACAGAGAGAGAGAGAGAGATTCGTGTAAAATATACTATTTCTTTTTTCTAACATACTTTTTAATATCTTTCCTGGATAAGTTTCTTTCGTAACCTAGTATAAGAATTCAATTCCTCCAAAAAGCTACCTGTATGTTATTTTAAAATTCAGGATTCTTAACTAAAAGACGAAATAATTTAAAATGATTTCTCCAAGCAAAATCATTTGACTGTATACATATAAATGAAATAAAAAGTTAGTATTAATATATGTTTAATGTTTAAAAGACAACTTTTGTAATATTATATTCTATTTCTTATTTATGGTTCTATCTATGTATGGGTAAATATTTTAAGTTTGTGAAATAGAAGGGAATCGAGATTATGATAAGAATGGAATTTAAGTCAAAATTCATGGACAAAAGAAGTCGTATCAATCATTGATACAGAAGAAGTGAATCATATCTTTCAGACTGATCGTCGACAGACTAATGGAAGTAAAAGATAATTCAACAAAGCAATAAATTCCAATATTTGGAAAAGAAATCTTATCTCAAAAACAAGAGAATGCATAGGTAATATCTACTACGTCTTACATTCCTTGATACGAAATTACATGCAAGATACTCTGATACGAAGCACACACAAAAAGTATAGCAACTAATATCTTAACCAAGTGCATTTCGTAATACTATGGCTATACAAATAAATGTGTCTAGAATCGACTTTTTTAAATTTATAAATAAATCAAAAACACATTCGTAAACGATTGCTAATAAATGAAATAATAAAATCAAGTTTTGAATATCTTTTCAGCTTAAGAAACTAGAACTTTTAGTTACATCTGAAATAGGAAGAGAATCAATTGTATTTAGAATATTTTCACAATATGTCGTCTTCTTAATTAAAATTGAATTTAAAAAATAATAAATTTTTGATTTGTTTTAATTTTAATTATCGTCGCACCCAGAAGCTACTCTAGAGCTCTTAGCGACGGACCTTATAACTTTGAACCAAGTGACGAGTACGACACTTAAGTTGGCAATCTACTCTCCAAACTTCCTGTCATGCGAACGTGAGGATTTTGAGCCAAGACAGATTTAAAACGTGCATCAGCCCTTCTAGAAGGTGGGTCTTCAGTGGCACCAGGACTAGTAATAGAAAGCAGGTCTTCACAGTTAAATAGTTTTCATTATCAATGCAGTTTTAAGAGGAGCGGGAGGGGGTTGAAAAATAATTTATTTTTTTTCATAAATAACTTCCTTAACATGTCTAGAATACGGTGGTAAAGTGATTTTTAAAAAAAAAAAATTCAAAGTCGTTATAAAGAAGCAAGTGTTAGAAGAGCAGCTGTTCGGAGCACTGAGTAGGAGCGCCTATTGTGTACAGTCGGCTTGATGCCATTGACCCTTCTATACAAATATACGTTCATACAGGTCTAGACAAGTTTGTAGAGGTTTAAAAGGAAATATCTATAGTTATTGAATATTTCGTCGAACTTGTTTTAGGCTTCGCCACCAGGCATCGCTGATTGAGGGTAAGGTAAGATTTTAATTGTTTTAATCGGGCTTGAGAGAGAGAGAAACTTTCAACGCGTTTTTCTCAAAACTGTGTTTTTCAAACTTTCCTCCATCATATCTCAAGAAAGGTTTGAGCGAATGACTTCAAATTTACAGGGTAGATTCAGCAGATATATACGTACTAAATGGCGGTGGGGTAACGGAAAATAATTGCCCCCCCCCTGCAAGGTCAGGTCTTGGGCCCCAAGCCGGATCTTATAAAAATATATATTTTCTTGCGAGAAAAAATCTGCGTTCCCCTACTACTGCTTACATAAACAACAAAAAAAATATTAAAAACCGGAATTTGAAATTTTTTAAAAATTATATTTTATTTAGTTCATTCCAAGTATTGAGAACAACAAAAGTAAACTCTGTTTGCTTCCATAGCTTTTAAAATAAGGATATGTTTGTAGCGATACCAACAAAAATCAAGAAAAAAAGTCTGCGTTCACTGTTTAGTAGTAACTACAAAAATTATATAAAAAGGATAATGAGCTATTTAATAGCTGGTTGGATAACCCCCCGTGTTTTGAAAACCATCTGAAGTCGTTTCGGCATTGAATTAATAAGTCTAGTGGTTTCTTCAGAGCTTAACTTCTCTAATTCGTCCTTAAGAACACTCTTTTCTAGCAAGTGTGTGTATTTTTATACAAAGGATTGCCAAACCATAATTTAATGTACTTTTATACATCACGTAAAAATATTTAATATTAAATTTATAATTGAATACAAAATCACACAACCGGAGCCTAAGTAAACGAAGTAAATAATGTATAACATTTATAATATTTATTAAAACGGGAAATCTAACGATAGATAACCTGGTAACTGAAATAAAAATGAACACTAAGAAAGACACAAACACTGTAAGATAATTTTCGATTCAACATTCTTTAGAAAGAAAAAAGGTATCTCTTGCCTTATTTTTCATTTCTGAATCCCGGGATGAGCTTGCCCTAAAGTTCGATTATATTCTAGCGGAAAAAATTGCAATTTTCAAAAAGGAGTGTTCTTTGTATGAAGCAAAAATGATTTCATGAAAAAAGAAATAAAAAACTGATACATTCCATTATGCTTTCTTCTCATTATGCTTCATTTGATTGAATATTAATAACTCTACCATCAAATAATCATTTTAAATGCTCTCTATGCATTTCCAAGTGTATTGTAATACTATTTTACTTGAAAGAAGCATAAAAGATGTACGTTATTTACGACTTCGCTAAATGAAATTGAAACTCATTGGGGGGGGGGGACTAAAGATGCCAATAATTTACTCTCTGCTGCTTCTTAAAAAGTAAATCATGTCTTTTTTTTTCTCCCTACTGCTAATGTAATGTATACTGTAATAATAAGAGTGACGAATTTTTATATGTTCCAGTCATTTTATCCGATTCTCCGTCTGACTTTTGTTTTACTGGTCAGTAACTTAGGTTTAAAAAGAAAACCCACTTAAGTAAAGTATCTCTCGTCGCCTTGATTACAGCAAATAAAAAAAAATACTTTTTGATTTGGCTGTAGGATTAAAGATATCTAATAAACGTATTAAAATTTTGATTATGAATGACGTTAGATCGCCAATTAAAAAATCGCTTAAAAATTCGATTTTAAAAGTGTAAAGCGAATTTTGAGAAAATCTACGTTAATGGCTTCAGTCAGGCTTTGAGCCCCCAAGAAGCCTTGCCCCCTCCCCGCGTAGTGCGGGGGGTGCACGTTACGCCACTGCCAAATGGACCATGTCATTCCAAATTTAAAAAAAAAATTTTTTTTGTTCCAAAAACATAACAAAAATCCCCATGAAATTCGAAACTTTTTCTTCAGAGGTCTATCAAAAATCCAATTTTTGATATTTTCATTTGAGTATACTCCATTTTGTGCATTTAAGCTTATAGATTAAAACGCCGTTAGTTTTTTCTTATTTCAGATAAGCCAATCATCCGGAATCGTGGAGGAAGTGAGCGTTCATTTTTTCGAGGAGGGTGTGTTCAGAGCGCTATAAATCACGTTCTATTAGATATTTTTGGGTAAACATTGATATATATTTACTCAAAAATACATATAAATAAATGATAAAAAAAACTTAAAGTTCTATCTTTATACTGGTCGTCAAAATTTTTTTTTTCTAAAACAGCTTCAAAAACAGGTTGTCACTTGGGTGAACCCCCTTAAAACACGAAAACTTTTCTCATGTCTACAATACTTTTCATTAGAATATAAGTATCAAGAAACAGAATACGTAAACATCTAAAAGTTCATGGATAAAATCATGTACTCCATCAAAAGTATATTTTAAATATAGCTTCTCTTTTTTATACTCGCATTCATCAACTTTAATTATCTTTTTAAACTTATATTCATCGCTTATTTATTAATATTTCTCATTTCAGAAAATATGTAATCTACAATAATGGAGTAAAGATAGAGAATAGATTGTAATAATCTTTTATAGAATCCAGCCGAATTAATTACATTTATATTATTTTATTTACTTACCGATTAGTTAATCTTATAACATTGTAAAAATAACATACAATTATCATTCAATTGTTATATAGAAAAATGAATAAAAATCTTTCATTATGTATTCATAGCATTAGTAATTATAGATTAAGAGAAAAGATGCTATCTCTATTAACTATTACATAATTAGTATTTACATAATTACAGTCGGACTTACATTTTACGAGCCTCTATTTTGCTAACTTTTTCCTGGGGGGGGGGGGAACCAAGAACATTTTTCTATTTTCTTCGTAAAATAACCTCCAAATAGCGAAGTGCATTTTCTATTTGACAAACTTTTTCTCTTGTGATTCGATTTTTTCTCCCCATTTTAAAAATATTTCTGAATTTTTCAAATTATTCTCTCCTTTAACACATTTTAGGGTTATTAAAAGTCTTGAACTGGTTATTACCAGGTGCGTATCTGACCTAGAGCAATAAAATATTGCCGTATTTTTTCAAACAAAAAACTCAAACAAATTCAACAGATTTTATCAATAAATAAATTTAAGGATGCATGTCGTAATGTATGCTAAATTTTACTGATTATAAAATTATGTATTTTTAAAATAACGTGTTGGCTTAAAATTAGTAAATGTCATTAAAATTAAAAATTTAAACATAAAATTATTTTTTAACGCTCAAAATACAATGTATTCCTGGACAATGTTTTTTGTTTTTGTTTTTGTTTTCCTGGCAGATTTCTTTTTAATGAGTAAAATTTATAAAGTAAATACACTCATGTCCATAAATTAAGGATAATGAAGTTCACACAAAGAAAGAGACAGAAGCAAAACAAATTTGACTTATTTGTAAAGTCCATTTATTAAACAAAAGGTAAAGAGCAAAAAAGATGCTATATGCTTGACATAATTAATAAAAATTGCGATTTTTACCCCCTGGAGCAAATTTCAAAAAAGAACCTATTTACAAAAAACAGTATAACATGGTTAGTATGATGGTTAACACGGAGTATGTCTCCCGGACGATGCAATATAGGCCTTACAACGCCTACGCATGCAGAGTATCAAATTATCAATCTGATCTTGGGGAATATTACACCACTCATCAAGCAATGCCCTCCGAAGTTCCGGTAGACAGGTGGGAGGGGGTTGACGGGCTGCAATTCGTCGGCCAAGCATATCCCACACATGCTCTATTGGATTCAAGTCCGGTGAGTATGCTGGCCAATCCATACGGGTGATATCATCCGATTGAAGGCATTCGTCTACAATGTTTGCACGGTGAGGACGGGCGTTGTCATCCATAAACAGAAATTCATCACCCATGGCGCCCCGAAACAAACGTACATGTTGTTCCAGAATGACATCCCGATAGATGTGGCCTGTCATCGTTACACTCTGAACATGCAGGTCAGTTCTGGAACCAAGAATAATTCCTCCCCAAACGAGCCATCCTGCACCACCGTAACGGTGTCGTTCTCTTGGTGGTAACGGGTACCTGGCGCTCTCCATATGAAAGTCCAGCGAGAATCAGACTGCAAACTAAACCTGGACTCGTCGGAAAACATCACACAAGACCACTGTTGCGGTGTCCACAATGCATGCTCTCTACTCCAGGTTAATCGCAGGCGACAATGAGTTGCGGTAAGGGGAACACATCTGACAGGCCTACGAGCATATAGACCAATGTGCCCTAAGCGTCTGTACGCGGTCTGCCTTGAAACTGTCGTACCGGTAGCTGAAGAGAGCTGACGAGATAGGTCTGATGCTGTGCTCCGTCTGTTTCTTTTGGCAGTAACTGCTAAATACCGGTCCTCATTCGACGTTGTAACTCGGGGGCGATCTGTGCTGTAACATCTACTCACATTACCATCATCTTGGAATTGTTGCCAAAGCCTGGAGATGACACTCTGGGCGATTCCAAGTTCCTCGGATACTTCCAGCTGGGTACGTCCACATTCCAGTCGTCCGATAATTCTACCACATAAAAAATCATCCAAAAGCTTCCTTTGTGCCATAACTATGCGGTTAATACACTGAAAGCTTTTAAAGCGCTTGTGAACAATTTTACTTCTTTGCCACCATTCCTTATATATCCCTCTCTTGCACTCTCGTCATTGTGACGTACTATCCGCGCCATCTGGTGGTTTCCTGTAATTTGCATATTCTTCTTCAAGATGTGTGTGATAATTCTACAGGTGAAATTTTCATTTTAGAGTTCAATTTCTGTGTGATTCTGAATTATCCTTAATTTATGGACATGAGTGTAGATATTAATTTACAAGAAAAAAAAGTGTGTGAATAATTTTTTTTCAATAATATATAGTATTAATGAATTTAAGATCTGTTGTATGTGGCTTCTAAAGTCCATTTAAAGAGGAATCTCCATTTAACGAATTTTCCACGTAACGAACTTTTTTCGGGATTTAGCGACTTAATTAAATATAGGTCTGACTATATTTCTCATGGTATTCATAGTTATTTATGATAAAATGAATAAATATTAAATAATTAAATTAGCATTTATTTAATAAGATTGAAAAATTGAAAAAATCAAAACTATTTTAGTACATAGAAATTTAGTCTCTTAGGAACAAAGTGAAGATAAAGGTCTTAAGATAGCGAGTATTGTTGGTACATCTTACAAAAGCCCTTCTTACAAGACATATGTTATCAACCTCGCACTATCTCATCCGAATGGATTCCTTGTTCCAGAAGTGGCCTTCTCACAGAAATGTCAGGGCTACACAGCTCCTTTTGACCTTGATCTGGCTTTTTTTTCAGCCCTCTTGTTTTATGTATCATATGAACAAACACGAAAACAATATTAAAGAGAGGGGGGAGGGATACTTTGATGCTGAAATACATAAATCCTGCTTGATTCATTAAATACTATGTTAAATTAAAGAATGTTAATTTACTTATAAATAAAAAAATTTAAAATTTTTCTCGAATTATTTTTACTAAAAGAATAAACTGTTTATTAAAAAAAATTTCTTGTCATTTCCTCACATGAAAGTTCATCATGAGACACAAGTAAAGTTAGAATTCACGTAACACATGCCGTCAATGCTTAACTCTCTTTCTCCTGTTAGAAATATATTTATAAAAGAAATATCTCATATTCATATTATTATGTGTAAGTTCAGCTACAGTTTATATCAAACACCAATTAACAGTTTGGAGATTTTAAATTAAATAAAGGTGATTATACAGTAATCCTTTATGCCGGAGGGAAAAATATGAGTAGAAATACATTACTTATTACAAAAGTCAGCAAATAATGAAAAAATTGCCCCAGTTCCGAATTAATTTTAATTTAAAGTATAATTATGAGCATATATTCTTGTTCAGTTGTATGTTGATCTTTCTTCTCTCTCTCTTTAATGTATGCATACGAAATTAAGTATGTGGATTTTTGAAAATAAGACTAAAAAATGGTAAATTTAATTTCGGTGAAATTTATAGGAATAATTTTGGTTTTCCTTTCGAAATCTAAAGCATTTTTTATTTGACAAGTATAAAAAATGTGTATTGCTGATCTAAAGCTATCTTAATGGACATGTAACCACGTGGCTGAGAACGTCATTATAGGGGAAAGAAAGCAATTAGTTGTGTGTGTGCGTGTGTGTGTGGATGCAATTTCCCTCTCACCCCAGGAAAATTTGGAAATTATCGTGTAACAGTAGGCGTTAATTGCTTTTTGATGGAAAAAATATCATTCTCCCACAGGAAACTATGATCATTTTTGAATTTTATACAGCTCATTTACTTCGAAATATTTCACAAAGCCTGACCAAACCGTTATGGGGAGACCATTTTATCTCAGTATTCTACCAAATAGCTTTCATTACTGAATTAATGCTTGCTTTTCAGTTTTATTTGAGGCAATGGTACATTTTCTTTTCTAAGATGCTCGCGTATCTATTTCACAGCTTTTGTGTGTCCTCGGAAATCCTAGTTTAAGTAAACTCCATTGTTCCCCCAAAATCTGCAGTTAATGCAAATGTACAATGAACAGCGTTAAAGGCAGCTATAATCTCTAAATTTTATATAACAAACGTGTAATAACCCTCTCTGTCTACCTTGTGACCTAAAGGTGAGGGAGGAAATGAAGGATGATTCGACATGATAATTTCAAATTATTTATTCAATGTTTAGATCAACTCAAAAACAATTCAAAGAATCACAAATAATAGGATGTTCCAATGGTTCAACAGAGGGAGGGGACGAGAGTCGCGTTTTTGGGAGAATATATCTAATAAATCGACCACTTTTTAATAATAGATCTTCTACCTCAATTTTCTTTACGCGGTAGATATGTTACTAATTGCCACCTAACCTCTTTAATAATTTAAATATCAAACGTAATATGAAGGTGATTAATACCTGAATTGTAGGCAGTTTTCTTATCAATTAAAGCTAAATCCTTCAATTTTCTTTGTATCTCACTTGTCACCTTTAGTTAACTAACTATCTAACTTTCTAACTCACTAACCAACTAACCTCCTTAACTCGCGAACCTGAACTATATATAATAAATTTAATTTGCATATCACGTCTTCTTCTTAGGAGGAGGTTCATATTTTTAATATCCCTAAAGATTTCCCAAGAGGGTTAGTTAAAGGACGCGTATAGATCCGTCACAAACGTTTTCATATGGAGTTGCATTTTTACCCGAGCCAGTTTTGGTAAAATCAAATGTTATACGCACTTTTACGAATAAATAACTAAAATAAAAAAATAATGAATGTAAGATTTTGTAAAAGGTTCCAATACTACTATAAATTACTATAACACACGAATACACTTTATATGTGTGTTATGGTAACTTAAGTATTGGAACATTTTTCAAAATCTTTCATTCAATATTTTTTTTTATTTTAGTACACACATACACTGCCCATCAGGCATGTCAAACTCATACGATATTACGGGCCGCAAGTTCTATTTTATATCAAGTTGCGGGTCTCAGTTTTTTAATGTTGAAAAAAATAATAAATATACATTCGAAATAAATGTACGCCTTTTGTTTAAAAAAAACAAACAGAAAAAGAGTATAGTTTTTTAAAAAAATAGGGAATTTTACCAATTTTGTTTTTATATTTGCTTCGGTTTGTTATTTTATTATATACTAGCTGTTACCCGCCCGCTTCGCTGGGTATTTCATGATGTTTTATAAATTTTTACTGCTTATATATATGTATAAATTATTGATATCTAAGTCCTAGCATTAAGAATTCGATTGTATTGAAAAATATATTTAGACCTGTAACTGTCACCTCTTGATAAATAAAAGGGGCAGAACTCATCTAATTTGTATTTTCTAAAAATCTCTAAAATTGAAGTATATAATGATGTTTGCTCTTTCGTAACCCAAAAACCAAGTGGATTCCCGCAAAACCAATTTTCGCGGTGGATCTCTACTCCGTAAATTGAACATGCAAGCCAAATTTCAAGTCTAAATCAAACAGAAAAAAAACAAAAGTTTTACTATCAATATCCCCGTAATCCCGTGTGTTGAGAGCCGTTTTCCAAAATAACCTCTCTTAGCGGATTTCAATTCAACAAAAGAAAAATGCAAACCAAATTTCATTATTATAGTCCTTGTAGTTCGAAAAAGGAACCCCCCCCCCCCGGAGTTGATTTCCGTTAAATACATTCTTAGTGGATCCCTATTCAACAAAAAGAAACATTCTTAACACATTTCAGGTATATGGTCTAACAATTAAAAACAGGAATTTTTTCCTATAACTCCTCTTGACCCCTCGCAACCATCCTTAGGGGTCAATTTTCGTTTTACTCTTTGTTAGAGGAATTATATCCCATGAAAGGAACATGCCTACCAATTTTCAAGCAGGATGATCAAATTGTTTAAAAATGGAAATATTTATCGATTACGCCTCTTAATCTCCCGAAATTAAACTTGGTAGTTGATATTCGCAAAACCCATTTTGTAGCGGTTCTCTACGAAATGAATCTGCTTATCAAATTTCAAGACTGTACGTCTAATAGTTTAAAAATGGGGATAATTATCTATAACGCCACTTCGGTGTCTGTTTTAACAAAACCCATTTTGTAGGGGAATTGCACTCTATGAAAGGAATCTGCTTAGCAAAATTTGTGCGTCCAATAAATTAAAAATGCAAAAAAAAAAAAAAAAAAAATCAATAACGCCCCTTGAACCCCCGCAACGCCACCTAGGGGTCTATTTTCACAAAACACATTTTGTAGTGTATCTCTATCCTATGAGAGGAATCTGCTCACCAAATTTCAAGACTGTGCGTCTAATAGTTTAAAAATAGAAATAATTACTTATATCTGCCCTTAACCCCCCGCAACACCCCTTGGGGTCAATTTTCCCAAACCCGTTTTGTAACGGATATGTACTCCATGAAAGAAACATTCCTACCAATTTTCAAACAGGTAGGTCAAGTAGTTTAAAAACGAAAATATTTATCTATTACGCCACTTAATATTCCCCGCAACGCCACTTAGAGGTCTGTTTTCCCAAAACCTTCTTATAGCTGATCTCTACTCTATGAAAGAAATCTATTTATCAAATATAAAGACTGTGCGTCTAATAGTTTAAAAATGGAAATAATTATCTATAACGCCCCTTAAGTCCCGCAACGCCACTTGGGGGCAATTTTCACGAAACCCATTTTGTAGCGTATCTCTACCCTATGAGAGGAATCTGCTTACTAACTTTCAAGACTGTACGTCCTAATAGTTAAAAAATCGGAATTTATAACGCCCCTTAAACCCCCCACCCCGCAACACCCTGGGGTCAATTTTTAAAAACCCATTTTGTAGCGGATATTTACTCCATGAAAGAAACTTACCTACCAATTTTCAAGCAGGTAGGTGAAGTAGTTTAAAAACGGATATATTTATCTATTACGCCCTTAATCCCCGCAACGCCACTTAGAAGTCTGTTTTCACAAAACCCGTTTTGTAACTGATCATTATTCTACGAAAGGAATCTATTTATATCAAATTTAAAGACAGTGCGTCAAATAGTTTAAAAATGAAATAATTATCTATAACGCCCCCTAAGCCCCTGCAACGCCACTTGGGGGACGATTTTCACAAACTCATTTTGTAGCGGATCTCTACTGTATGAAAGGATCTGCTAACCCAATTTCAAAATTGTACATTGAGTAGTTTAAACATGGAAACAATTATTATAACGCCCCTTAACCGTAACGCCCTTGCGTTTCG
>BMAO01013619.1:0-17234 GCA_019973975.1 Trichonephila clavata
TGGAATTTAAGGGACCCTCTGCTCTGCTAATGCCACCTGTCTGACGTAGTCAGATCGAAGCAAATGAAATCCATCATGGCATCGGGCTATATTGTACGCCTGTCGTTAGCCAAAGCTTTGAGCACCATGTGGGTGACAGTACGATTTGGCTCGATTCCACCCCGATTTTGAGGGAGAACACCCTGGGAGTGGTCAGGGGCCTCCCGCCTCTCTTCCCCTTCCACCAACCTCACGAGAGGACTTGCGGCTTGACAGCTATTTAGAGTACCCCCATGCCGCGAAGGAGCACTATACATTTACAAACATACATGCCTTCTCCGGGATTCGAACCCAGCCCTAGGGCACAGCCAGTCAACGTCGCTAACCACTATACCGGATGGGCGACTAAGGGATCCTCTAAAATAGTTCAAATGAAAATATGAATAATGACTTCAAAAAAATAATTGAATGTTGATAATACAAATAATTTTAACAATAAATGTAAATTGTTTAACTACATAAAAATAATTTAAAAGAAAAATTAATTTTAATGAAAGCAAGGGAGAAGAATTTTTCCCCTTTCATTTCTAAAAATAAGTATTATTTGGTTCAAATTTCTTAGCCCTATCTATTCTTCCTTTCTTTTTAACACGCTTTTATAAGTTTTACTAGCATGTAACGGAATCTTGGAACTTGATTTTTATCCACTTTAAAAGGTCAGTTTAATTCGATATTTTGCACACTTGTCAAGGACCGATGACAATACAATAATTTCATAATTTTGTTCCATTGTCCTGATCAGGAATAACGATATCCAGATTTGGCGACAATTCCATATACCACTTCCAGATTTGGCAACTTATTGCATATACCATTTTCAGATTTGGCGACTAAAAGATTGAGGTGCAACCCTAAAAAATGAATTCACCTGAGGTTAACTGAAATAAAACAAACAAAAAAGTGTTCTCTCTCTTTATGTAGGAAAGGGAAGGGTGGGTGTGTGATAAAAATTTCTTACCATAATATAAACAAATGTCTAGTTTTTCTGAAAATGGAAAGGAAAAAAAAAAAAGATTGGTGCATACTGAAAAAAACAATTTATGTTCTGACAGCTAAATATTTTTTTTTTATAAAGCAATACGTTTAGAAATGATGATACAAATTAACGTTATAGCAATACGTTTAACCCCTTAACGATCAGATAATTTTGAAGAAAATGGTTCTAAAAGTGCCTATTTTTTTTATTCAAGAAAATTATGTACAATTATAAAAATTAAGTACATGCTCAAAAAAAGTATTCATTTTTTATTTTTGGATTAATTTTTAGCTTGAAATACGAAATTTAATTTTTTAAGTAAAGCAAACATTTAGGGTTATAATCACTGAATGTTGGTTTTCCAACAAAGGGGGGAAATTAAAAAAAAACATGTGTTTTAAACATTAAATGAATTTTATGACACTTTTGTAGAATATAAATAAACATTAGTAATTTTTTTGTGAAATAAGATTCAAAACATGAGATGCAAAGGCCAAAATCACAAACTGGACAGTAGTACCGAGTTTCCTTTCTGCATCTCTTATCTACTAAAGATAAACGAACATCAAATATGACTTTTTGCCTCCTTGTTTTTTATAAATAAGGTACTAGTTCAAAATAGTTTGATCTAACAAATAAAAAAATATTTTCTTATTGTACTTCTTACCTCGTTTTCGAGTAATTCAGTAATCTCCAATATATTGGTCTACAATGTCTACTGCTCTGATATTTTTTATTGTTGTCAGTGACATAAAAGTACAATCCGATTTACTTCCTGACTAACTGTATAATGTATACAATATTAAAAAATATATTTATTTTTGTATCGGTTTTTACCCACGTGTTTTTACGAAGAGCGCAACTGAGTACGTGACCTAAGATTAAAAAACCGTATAGCTAATATATATGTTTGTTGTGTTCACATTTAGTTAAGAAAAATAAATAATTATCCCTAAACATGTTAAAAATAATTTGGTGCTGCCATCTGGTGTATAGATTAAGAAAAAAACAATATTCCTGGCTTAAGAAATAGATTGTTTCAAGCTTTTATGGCAAGTTACTTTTCAACACTCCAGCCCGGAAATATCACGGGCACGAGGAATAGAGAGGGAAATTTCACCCCGTGAATTTGACGAGAGCGAGAGGCAAGGGGTTAAAAAGAGATAATACGATTGACACTTAATGTTTTTATTAACTCGCTTTCTTATATGTCTGTCCAGGTGGAATTTTGTAAATGATTTTAAACTGACTTCCCGATGAGCTAGACTTGAAATTTGGACCATAGCTCAGAAGTGGATGACAATGCATGAAAATGTGAAGGGGGAAAAAAACGAATAGGAATTTTATACTTTTTAGTCCATTATAACAACATGGCACATTAAAAAAAAATTTAATTCAAACTTTTTCTTCTTAACACACTTTTATTAGTTTGACTTGTATTTATAGAGACAAAATCTTTGAAATATAATGACACGGGATTCATCCGAGGCCGTAAACAGTGAGAATAAATACCCTTCTGACCCGTTATTTAATATCCATTGAAGAGCAAAACTAATTGCAAGCAGCCACGTTATTCCGGCTCCAAATATCAAACTCAAGGATAAATTCAACAATGAATAAATTATAGTTTAAAAAACTAAAAAAATACGCTTTTATTGTAAATTGAACTAAAAAATGAAAAATAAATTATAGTTTAAAAAAAAAAAAACTTAAAAACACATTTTTATAATGAATTAAACCAAAAAGTAAAATCTTAATATAAGAATAAAATGATTAACGAGAAAATTAATGTCAATGTGGTAAAAGCATGGGGTGCTTGTACTACATTTTTACACTAACTCAGCATTTTGGAATAGAACTACTAAGAAATTATAAAGTTTGACATTGAGCACCCCACACTTTAACCACAATAACATTTCCTCGTTAATCATTTTATTCTTATATTAAGAATTATTTTTTTTTACTTTTTAGTTCAATTCACTATAAAAGCATGTTTTTTAGTTTTTTTTTAAAAACTATAATTTATTTTTTTTATAGATAAATCACACTAAACTAAATGTATCTAATCAAATGTTTATAAACAATATGTGACAACACAACATATATATATCTTTAATGATTGAAAATGTACACCGAGATTAAAAGACATATTATACAAACAATGATATTAAAATTTCATCATGCTTTTGATACTTGATTCAATGTAAAAACTTGTTGATTTCTGTCTACTTTACGATGCTTGGCAAGATGAGATTCGACAATGAACAATACTCCGGCACCAATTTCTGTCAAAGCTCCAACAATCGCTAATCCAAATGACCATGATAAATGATTATGATCTGGATCAGGCATCCAATTTCTTTCATCTCCATTGGCTCCAAATGTTATAACAGCAATAGTACTAAATAGTCCTAATAATACAATAATTTCAAAAATTAAATGCAATTTTCAACTTTAATATATAACCAATATTTTAATTTTCAAATGTTAATTCCTCATATTTATAAATATGAATAACTACAGCATTTTTAATTAAGTTGTTTCTACAAAAGAACTACATATGCTCAAAAAACTTAAATATACAAATCTATATAATAAGGAAATAAATATTTATCTTTTGGTAATGAAAATTATTTGATTGACTTTTTATTAAAATCGCACTACAACATTCCATGAAGGCTATAAGTGACAGACTCCATATTTTTTAGTGGCACTAAATCCATGACTCAACTAAAACTGTTGGCCACAAGTTCATAACCATGACCATTGTGGTTACCAAAAATCTATTTGGGACTGAAAAATTTTTAAATCAAAGGGTTTAGTATTTTAAAAATTGAATATTAAAAATATTTTACTACAGACAGCTAAATTAATGTAATGTTACTAATAATTTTTCAATTATTGTTCAATACTTTTAAAAAAAGTAGGTTTATTAACAAGCAAATGTACTTAAAAAAAAAGGTTAAAATTTAATATTTTGACTGAACTAAACAGCCAACATGGCCTAATGTGATTTGTTCAAAATGTTTATTTCATTTTATACATGATAAAGTACAACTCGTTTTGAGTTTTCTTGAAAAAAAATTATTTAAACATTTCTTATTGGCCATTCAAAAAAATTGCATTACATACCTGCCTAATAGCAAGTATGTAAAAAAATAATGAAATACAAGGCATAAATTAATGTGCAATAAACATTTCAGGTAAACTTAAAATAATGCATAAACATTTTAAATTTTAAAAAAAAATACCAATAAAGAACTTTTGATAGAAAATTACTTGAAGAAAGCTATTTTTGTATCAACTTGATTTTTAAAAACTCGCACTCAAAGGCAAATTTAAAGACATGTATATAGTTACATATATGAAAGTAATGAATTTGCAATAAAGATTATTTTATAGAAAAATATAGGGGAATAACTCATCTTTTAGATTAATTTTACATTAAAAAATTATTACAAATATAGAAGTTAAGAGCCAAATAAGAAGATCACAACTAAGTGATATTCACTGAGTATACGAATCCTTTACATTTAGGAATTCATTATTGCACAAACTTAGAAAGCATTATGGCAGATTATATCTAGGAGCATCTAACTTTAAAGGTCAAGAAACAACACTTTTTCGGATGCCATATTTATTAAATGATTCAAGTAACTTTTTCTTTCACTTTTAAATAGGAAACAACTCCCACCCTATAAATAAAAGAAGTAAGCGAATATTGATAAATATGCCTGAAGTAATGTTATTCTTATTTTAGCTGTTTTATAAATAACCAAGTAATAAAAAAAAGAAATTTTATTAAGGTTGCTTTTTAGAAAATGTCGAGTTTTTTTAAAAAGTCACAAGAATTTAATTTTTTAAAAATATTTTTAGTTTTAAAAAAGGCAAAATAAAATATATGATTTATTGGTACTTATGTATTATCACCAACTATATTAATAACTCACCAAGAAGGCAACCCTTATGTCATATGTGCTGAGATGGCATCCATGTGCTTCATTTCATATGTAGTACCGATTTTTCAGATGCAAATACGCATAAATATATATTCAAAGAAAGCTTGTCAACTTAAATCACATTTTCAAATGCAATGAAGTCCAGAATACACAATAAATTGGCCAAAAAAAATCTATTTAAAAAAAGTTTTCTGAAGAAATATAGTGAAATTTAAACAATATTATTCCAAATTATTGCTTTTAATTAATATATTTTTGATATGTTGGAAATGCTCACCCCCCCCCCCTTTCTCATGTCCATGTAAATTTTCAAATTTCAGCAAACATGCAAGTAACATGGGTATTTTTCTAAATATTAAAATATGCTAATCTATTTTGTGCATTAAATCTGCTTTTTTGCTCCTGAAAACATTTGAAAATTTTGGCTAATGACATTTCTGATTTGTCTGTAAGGTTGCTGCTACCTAATACTTCATTTAATTTTTTATATTTAAACTAACATTTTTTTTTATACTGTTATGTTGGTCTGGGTTTATTTTTAATATGTTGGCCTCATCTTTTGTTTATATTAATAAAGAATTCTTTTTATTACAATGTTTCATTAATGTCAGAATTTTTTCTCATAGCAATAATTTTAATAACATTTCATTTTTATTCATGCCCAAAATCATTTCAGTTCTAAAACACCATATATATAATACACTAGCTGTACCCTGCCACGTGTTGCTGTGGCTCAGTCTGGTTAAATGGGGGAAAAAGAGCTGGTCCATCCAGCCAATTGTGAATCTTATATTGGGCATAATTTTCTTAATGGATAGTCTATAAAAGAGGCTAAAATAATATCCACAATATTAATTTCATATTGGTACGCTATTTGTTTTTGGCATGATTTTGAAATCATGCCAAATTGGTGTGTTGCGGCCAGTCTAATTAAAGGTACTTATGTATTATCGCAACCTATTGGTGACATTATAGGAAATGAAGCACATGATTGCGAATTCAGCGCATACAAAATTGGGATTGCCAAAGTGGCGAGTTATCTTGAACGCTGACGATTGTGCGATAATACATAAGTACCAAATTAAATTTAGCATAATATATAAAAGAATATCTAAAATACATATCCCAAGCATTAAAATAAATTGAAAAATTAAATACAACTCTAACGTTAACTGACATAAAAAGAACTAAACTATCAATGCAAAAGCATAATTTGTGAAAATATAAAGTACTTAAATATTATTGTTACCTATTGGCAATATCATATGAAACGAAGCACATGATTGCCAATTTAGGTGTATATCACATGCGAAATTGGGGTTGCCAAATTGGCGAGTTATTTAAACGCTGGTGATTGTTGCGATAGTACATAAGTATCCAAAAAAAATTACAATCTTACGAACCCCTGCTTCCTCAACAGGTATTCGAGCCATTTTGATATGTAATTACTACCAACATTGCTTTTACTTGTGTGTGTGTCCAGTATGATGACCTAAGTTCTATTTTCTGCAAGGCAATTTTGTGTACCGAGTCCGATTGACTACACTTAAAAAGGTTAAAATAAAAACATACGAAATTGCAAAACAGCTCTGAGTAAGCCCTGTATCAAAATTCCTTTGGGGGGGGGGCAGTTTTCAGATATGAGCACCGTGTTAGTGAGACTGTAGTAACACAGATTGGGGCCACTGTAACTTGGAGGCCTTGTATCATTGGTATGGAAGATACAGCGGTAGCTATGTCCTTGACAAAAGCAAACGGAACCTATTGGCGACATTATATAAAATGAAGCACATGATTGCCAATTCAACTCATACAACACATAGGAGATCAGGGTTGCCAACTTGGAGAGTTATTTTGAACGTTGGTGATTGTTGCAATAATAAGCAAGTACCAAGCAAACCGTACTAACTTCCAAGTTTTCCGTTAACAAATTACTAACGGAAAGAAGTTACTAAGAAGGTTATAACAAATTTAAATTTTAAAAAGCCATCGAAAACAAAAGTATGGTTTAATATTTTGATGACTGAAATTATATATCAGGAAAACTAACCTGTATTTCAATAATAACATCAAATGAAATTTAAAATATTGTTTAAAATAGAGAAAAAAAAACTTACTAATTTAAAACCCCGTCAATTAATAAGTAATACCAAGCAAACCGTAATCAGTATTTTGTTAAAAAATAATTTATATCAGAAAACGTAGCCTGTGTATTTCAATGACATAAAAAATTGTTTATCGCGCGTTAGCTATCGGAATGTTTAAAATAGAGAAAAAAAACTTACTAATTCAAAACCCTGTCAATTAATAAGTTATACCAAGCAAACCGTAATCAGTATTTTGTTAAAAAAAAAATTCATTTTAGAAAACCTAACCTGTGTATTTCAACAACTTAAAAAATTGTTTATCGCGCGTTAGCTATCGGAATGTTGCCAAAACTACAAAACAAAATTTGAGTGGTTGAAAGAATAATTTTTAAAAAAATGATTTATTCGAAAATTAATCCCAATTACGTATCAAAGAACAAAGAAATTGAAAAACATGACAACCAATAAACTTAAGTATAGTAAAAATATGTAATAATTCGGAAAAAAATATGTTTAAAGCTTAAATTTTCGCATTCAGAGCGAGTCGTGACATCGTATGACGTCATAACATCAAAAAATCACTTAAAAGTTAAATTAAAAAAAATTTAGATAGCATTTCGAAATAAAAAGCAGATAAGAACCTGACCGGAGTCAAATGCAAGGTTGTGTCAAAATTTCAGATAAATCCATGCAGAACTTTTTGAGTTATGGAAGCGTACACAAACCAACATAACATTTTTATATATATATAGATATAATTTTTTAAAATATCATACCTGCAGCAAGAGCAAGTGCAGCCAATAATCTGAGGATTAGCACCTCTTTGTCAGATAAAAGGCACAAAGTGAAGACCATTAGCACCAAACCTGCTAAAATGAGACACACCAATCCTAAGGTGAAAAGAACTTGAACTGCCACAAAAAATGCTATAAAGAGAAATTAGAATAGTATTATTATATTAACAAATATCACAAAGAAATTATATAAGATGTTTATATGTATCAAATATTTTTATCATTTTATACATAAAAATTATTTTAAAAAATAATTCTACATTACATCCATTATGTATTGGAAAATCAATAGTTTAGAATTGTATTCTTGATAAAGCATTAGCACTTTTTTCAAAGGTAGAATTTTTGAATTTCTTTAATTATCCGAGTTGGCCGTCGTACCCAAGAGGTCACGACATATAGCCTTGATAATGCCGGGAATACATGGCTGGTGTTGTCAAGTTGCAGGTTCAAGTACTGACGCCACTGAAGACCTAGCACGATGCATGTGAAATCTCTCAAGGCTCAAAATGTTCCCATTGATGCAAAAGGAGAAGGGATAGGATAGCTCAGGCATTATCCTCATCATTTGATTATGATTCAAAATCACAGGGGCTGTAGCCAATAGCCCTTGTGTTCCTTCAGAATGCAATGCAAATCAAAGCAAATCAAGTAAATCAGAAAAAATGGTATATAACACGCAAGGCCACAGTAGATGAGCCACTTGATAATAGTTCTAAATTACAAGGTCTATTGCCAATAGCGTTTCTGATGTTTCTCAGTGCAACGTAAATTAAAATAAATGATAGCTTATTAATAGCTATCTGAATCCATACAAATATCTTAATCTTCCAATAATTTAATTACCATAAAATCTAGCATATAAAGCCCATTTTTAACACAAAAAAATAGGATCTAAATTTACTGATGTGCGTTATACGTCAGATATGAAAATGAGAGCTTTAAAACTATAGAAAAAAGATGTGAGCATAAAAAAAACTTTTTACTTCTATATATATTGAAATATGTTTATTTTAAAGAAATGACATTCCTTATGAACTGAAAAAGTTGTAATTCTATGAAGTATGCTATTTTTTCTAACACTTTTGGGATAATACCTCAAATAAATTTCAAACGTAAGAGCATTGCATAGATATATATTTCAGGAATCTTTGTAAAAAGGAGATACATATGTGTTGTACAACAAATATACCTAAAAATAAAAAAATGGAGCTTGAAAGTATAAGTGCATGTTATATGCCGGATTTTACGATATATGTTTTTATTTAGAATTAAAGAATGATGCAAATAAAATTTTATAGTGCCTTAAGAACATTTAGGAAAGATATTGATATAAAAAATATTTTAAGTTTTAACTACGCAATTATTTATATTTTCCTTACATATATAAAACATGCAACTGACTATTAAAAAAGAAAAAGAATGGGTTTTAGGAGCCAAGTAAATTCAATATTTTTTAGAATGTAAAACATTTCACATAAAAATATCAATGTAATGTACTCGGACACTGCGAATAATGGGGCCGTGGGTAGCCCAATGGTTAGAATTTTGGACTTCAGATCGAAGGGCCTGGGTTCGCGCACAATGCCCATGCCACCAAATACCCTCCGAGTACACAAGGAGTATGTGCTCGTTAAATCGGTGGGTTCGAATGTCTTGGGGCGGTTGCAGGAGAAACCACAGGTGCAGGGGTCTGGAGAATATTTCTATCCAATCCAGTTCCATGCTTAAATTGTGGAGGTGGAGACAGGTGGTGCAGCCATCTATCGTGTAGAAGTCCAACCTATCTCACAAGCTCTGGCAACTTCCATTCCTTCCCTTCAGGAAGGACACAACAACTCTTAAAAACAGCTTAAAAAAATCATATCTCAGCAATTAATATTATACTAAAATGTTTTTAAAGCACTTTCAAAAATATACAGCACACACACATTTTATAATTTTTTTAAATTTGAGTATATTTAATAACAGGTTATAAAAGTTGCTTAAAAGAAGATGTCTGCTCAGTGGTTTAGAGGTAGTGTGCTTGCTTCATAAGCCCAAGGTTGTGGATTCAATACCGACTGGAGTCTATAGATTTTCTGGATGTGAAAATCATCGGCATGCATGTCGTATGAATATGTGGCAAGTAAAAGATCCCTTGAGCATCAATTTAGCTCTGGTACTCCTGGCAAAATAAAATCACAACAATATTTAGCATATCTGACAAGAGCCTGAACTAAATTAATTCAAGCATCAAAATTTGGTAGCCAGAACTGCTACTAGATGGTGCCAGCATGAAATAACTCACATTTGGGGACATGTCATGTCTGCAAAAGCTTAGTTGTTGATATGCAACCCATTTGGGGGTAAAAAATTGTTTGAAAGATTGAAAAATAATTATTAATGATCAGAACAACATTTTAAAAAGCTGAAAATGAAGACCTGATACTCATAAATTCTTTGGTTTGAATTTACATCACAATAAGAATTACAAAAAACCAAAAAAATATTGGATCACATAATTTTCAACTAATTACAAGAGACAAGGATAACATTTGAGCTAGTACTTCACTCCCTAAACTTCCATGCCAGGACTTCAAGTGCATTATTATTCTGCCTGACACTTTGGCAAAATCATAATCAATCTTGAAAACTGTCAACTAGAGAGCTAGTTCAATAGTTCAACAAATAATCATATGACCATTAACAATTTTGAGCACTAGGTTGCGATGGTAATAATGGAGAAACAGTTGAATAAATTGAATTTAATCGTAAGAAACAATGCTGATTTTAAAATTTCATTTATAAATACTTTTCATAAAAAGTATAGATTTGCTAATAAAAGTTAGTTGAATCATTTAATATTTTCAGTTCAAAAATCCCTATTAAAAATATTTAACATTAAGTAGCTATTTTATTTCATGTATCACAAACAAATTCTTCCCATACATTCTCCCCCCCATGTACATTCTCTTGCATAGTTTTATAATTTATGCATTTAGCAATATTGTAGTAAGGGAATATAGAAACCTATAATACGCTAAAGCCCCATTTACATGGATGAAAACTGCCTGCAAAATACTGGCATTTATCTTCTCTAGACCCATTTACATGACATGCCGGCATTTCACCAGTTTGAAAAGATGGTACAATTTTTGGACCTGCTTGGGAGCAGGGCATATAGGGAAAAAAGCAAGTTCGTTTTCAAATTTTCCCACAATGTATTGGGATTGAGATTCAACCCCAATAAGAAGATATCCACAAAGTGATGTATAAAGTTAAAAATAATTAAAATGAAAAAAAGAAAACAAGAATGCAAAAAAGAAAAGAAGAAAAAAAAACAGTAGAGATTTTATTTATTATATTTGACAATATATCTAAATTTGAAAACATTTCTAATAAAATAAAGTTATAAAAGTATTCCAATGGACGAAAAATTCACACTCAAATTAAACTGAACATTGAAATAACCATTTTTAGCTTCATAATAAATAAATCATGCACTTAAAATTTTATCATCAAAAGTTTTATGCCTGTATATCTTTTGTATAAGCAAAGTAATAAACAAGAACGTAGAATAAATGTAGAGATTTTATTTATTTTTTAACAATATCTGATAAGTTGAAAGCATTTGGAACTTTATATAAAATATTCTAATGTTTTAAATCTTCAATGTTACTGTATAATTACGTAAAATCCGCCGCACACACAACCCACACTACCGTATAACATGCCCTTATACTTTCAAGCTGCAATTTTTACTTTTTATAGGTCTATTCACCATATAATGGGCACCACTACTTTTACGAAGAAAGCTGAAATGTGCCTGTGCAATGTTCTTACATTTTGAAGTCATTTATTCGAGGTATTATTCTAAGCTTTAGAAAAAAATAGCAAACTTCTAAAACTACAGAGCTAGAACTTCTAGAACAAGTTCATAAAGAGTATTTTAAATAAACACATTTCATAAAAATATTTTTATTACATAAGAATTTTTATATAAACAGTGTTTCAATCTATATAGAAGTCTAATTTTTCTTTATTTTCAAACCTGGCGTATAACACGCACCTGTAAATTTTAACGGTTTTTTGTGTGTTAGAAGTGTGGGTTATATGTCGGATTTTACGGTAGTTTGTGTCTTATCTTAATGATAAATAAATTATAGTTAAAATTTTACTGTCATAAGTTTTATATCTACATCTCTTTGTGTAACCTAAGTAAGAGACTAGAATGCAAAACAATAAAGAAATTTCTTTTATTTGACACACAATATCTACTAAGTTCAAAGCATGTTTGTAATAAAAACCATAGTTTTAAAAAAATTCCAATGTATAGAATCTTAAATTTATACAGTCAAGTTTTAGAGGAACACTGAATTTACCATTTTTAGCATCATAATAAATTATAATTTTGAAATTTTATCAATTTTTTTTTTACATATTTACATTTTTTTAGAATAATATAATAGAAATAAACACTGGCAAAGCTAGATCTGAGTGGGCACTATATCAAAATCCCTTGGGGGCCATTTTTCAGATATGAGCGCCCTGTTATTGGGACTGTAGTTACACATATGTTGGGGTCCCCATATCATTGGTACGGCTGATACGGCGGTAGCTATGCCCCTAGAATAAATACATATTTGCGAGTCCAGTATCTGATCACAAATTATTAATTTTGCCTGGTCGCAAAAAAAAAAGAGCAATGTGTTTTCTAAGTAGGGCAATAGCGAAGAAACTGGATGATCATCTCAATCAACATTCTGGGTGTTTACATGGTTACACAGTACAGTCACGTGAATCCATCAAACAATCACCAAATTCTCATGTAAACCGGCTAAAAAAAAACCCACTTTCATACCCAGTCCCCATTTTGCCTGCTATTTGCATGTAAATGAGGCCTAAGGGACAATGCATTTTTGTAATAACACTGGTTTCAAAAATGTCTTCCTTCACTTCACCCTTCAAGAGTAGGTCATTTAAGTTTAAACCTGAAGTAGTTGAAACCGAACCATTAAAAACAACTCTTAATTTGGTAGTTCTTTTTTATCAGGCTGAAAGACTTCATGATGTGGAAGATAATAACAAAAGTTGTTTGCAGATGTTTCATCCAAATGTTCTTCCACTTTTTCCATATGCCCCAAGTCTAAGTATTGCTGCATGAATTCCCTATATAAGTTTTCCATTCGTTTATCTTTAGATAATGTTCTCCAAAACTGGTCAAATCTTTTCATTGCTAAACCTTTGGAGTGTCCTAAGCCTCGTATGTCTTTAGCTGGCATCTGTAATGTACATCGACCAGCTTTATTGCGCATGTGAGTCATTTGATAATGATTTTCACAATATTCCTCTTCTTTGCTTAACGGCTTTTGACTTTCATTAATTGTTTCTATCTCCCAAAATTTTTGTAAATTATCATCAATGTTTCGCATTTCTGATATGAAACCATAATATTGATTTTGTTTATGTGAATTCGTGGTTCCGGTTGCGATGTATCCGAAAACAGAGCTGCGAAATACGAGTCAATTATTTGATGTGCGAATAATTCCCTCCTTAATTATGTCAAAAAATGCCTCTGCTCCAATTAGTAAATCGATTTTTCCTGGAACACCAAAATTCGGATCTGCTAGTTCCTGTGGTATTTTTAAATTATTAAGATTTATTTGAGTTACAGGAAGCAATGAAAAGATTTGACCAGCTTTGGAGAAGATTATCTAAAGATAAACAAATGGAAAACTTATATAGGGAATGCATGCAGCAATACATAGACTTGAGGCATATGGAAAAAGTGGAAGAACATTTGGATGAAACATCTGCAAACAACTTTGTTATTATCTCCACATCATGAAGTCTTTCAGCCTGATAAAAACAATTACCAAATTAAGAGTTGTTTTTAATGGTTCGGCTTCACTACTTCAGGTTTAAACTTAAATGACCTACTCTTGAAGGGTGAAGTGAAGGAAGACATTTTTGAATCATGGCACGATTTCAAAAACACAATATGCTTTCACAACCGACATTCAGATGATTGTTCCGACAAATCCTCATTGATCCAGCTCAACGTGATCTTCTGAGGATTATGTGTAAAACCGAGCTAATGATGAACCAGTCATCTATAGATTGAAAACTGCCACGTATGGGAACCGCCAGTGCTCCCTTTTTAGCCATAAGAACTCTCAAACAGTTAGTTATGGATGAAGCTTCTAGATTTCCTTTAGCTTCCAAGGTAGTTCTACCAGATGTGTACATGGATGATGTAGTGTCGGGTGCACAAACTCTCGACACTGCTCGCCAATTACAATGCCAGTTGCAAAATATAATAAAAACATGTGGAATGAAATTACATAAATGGAATTCCAACTCGAAGGAGCTATTTAATTCATCTACAGTTCAAGAGCACTCCTTTTCAACCAACGCAGAATCAGACATAAAACCTTAGGTGTTAGATGGAAACCAACAGGAGATTATTTCATGTTCAAAGTTTCAATCCCTTTCATTGCATCTTATACAAAACAAGATTTCTAAGCGTCATAGCTAGACTTTACGACCCTCTTGGACTAATAGGCCCCGTCATCAGCAAAGCAAAAATCTTTCTACAAAAATTATGGCTTAGAAAATTGAATTGGGAAGAATGCTTGCCGGAGGCAATCGCACCAGAGTGGTTCAATATGGTGTCATCTCTAAAAGCCGAAGAAGAACTCAAAATAGATCGATACCTTCTTACAGATTCTTATGAGAAACTCATGCTTTTAGGATACGCAGTTGCTTCAGAGTCAGCCTACGGAGCGTAGTGTACATGCACTGTGTCAAGGAAGATGGTACCACCACAACCAAGCTTATTGCCAGCAAATCTCGAGTCGCGCCAATCAAAGTCATCTCCATTCCTCGCCTTGAACTCTCGGCGTGTTTGCTGCTGGCTCAATTGGTCGACAAGGCTTTCTTTTCTCTGCTAGTACATTTAGCTCGTCATCTTGCACACAGATTCAACCATAGCCATTGCCTGGATCAACACTCCAGCTAATCAACTCAAAACCTTCGTCGGCAATCGAATCCAAGATACAAACTCTGACTGAGAACTTTGAATGGAAGCACGTACCTTCAGCTCTAAACCCTGCTGATATCATTTCTCGAGGAGTAATCCCTGAAGAACTTTCATCGTTGACTTTATGGTGGAGTGGTCCTCAGCATCTAGATATTCCTGAACAATTCAGTGAACATTCACTTACCAGTTCTGATGAACTTTACATGTCAGAACTTAAAAAACAATCTGATATCAGCTTAACATCAATCTTGGACTCTAACTTTGAAAATGAACCTTTTAAATATTACAAATAATTATGTAAAATTAATTCGAATTTTAAGTTATATTTTCAGATTCTGCATAATGTCAAAAATACATCTCACCCTTCGGGTCCCCTCACAACCGAGGAACTTCAGAACGCAAAACTCTATTTGATTAGAAGGATACAGGTAACAGTTTTCAACAAAGAAATTGAAATTTTTAGGAATGGGGGAACCATTAAAAAGTTAGAGTTGTTATTGTTAAAACTCCTCAAGGTATCTTTAAAAAGAGGAATTTCAAAAATATGTTTATTACCAAGCCCTTAAATTAATATTTGTATTCATATATTTGTTATTTTGTTTAAGTGCAGTTTCTTTCATATTGGTCATATTTTTTAATTTTTCATTATTGTATTTTTATGTATTATTTATGTAATATTAATTGTTTTTTGAAATGTTATTTCAACGTGGGCCGGGATGTTGGCGCTGCGATCGTCATCCCCACCGCACACCCACACATGAAAATCAAAGCATTCTTGTAGTGTGTGGCTTTCGACACAACACTCTGCTCCACCGACAGAAGGGGGAATCTGTCAACGCTCCCTGATTTATAACGCTTCACCACTACAAGGTCAGGAACTGAACCTCCAACGCAGAGGAGTTTCACAGTTCGCAGGAAAATACAGTCGCATCCCTTTCTTGTATCAATAGTAGAACCAAAACCGTAATTCTACCCACAGCAGTAGTTTGGAATTTGAATCATTCTACTGGAAGTTGCATTCAAGCACGCGCAGTCTTAGATTCTGGTAGTATGTCTAATATTGCAACGCAAGATTTTGCAAAACGATTAGGGGCTCCACAAAATAGAATTAATATTCCAATTTCCAGTTTGGGTGGAAATAAAACTACAGTCAAGTCAAAATTAAACGCTACCATAATAAATGGCAACGGCTCATTTACTACAACTTTAGATTTTCTGGTTGTCTCAAAACAACTAATCGGAAAAGAACTCTCATTGAAGCAACTTAATTCAGAAATGGAAAATTTAATAGTAGATGCTTCTGAGTTCGATACTGAAGTTAATGCATCCGAAGAATATTCGGAAAAAATTATTAGTATAAAATTTAAAATAAAATCTTATATCAAACGTCATGAATGCAATTCAAATGTTCCAAATTCAACACAAGTATGGTCGAATCACAACCAACAACAACTATCAATAAAACTGCCAGAAATTCCCTTACCAAAGTTTTCTGGAAAATATGAAGAGTGGAGCAACTTTAAATTACAATTTAATAATATTATCGCAACAAATTCACAACTCTCCTCAGAGCAGAAATTGCATCTTAAGGCACCAATAAACATCTGAAGCAAAGAATTTAGAGACTATAAGTGATTCATTTGAATCTTTATTTAAATCTTTAGAAGAACGCTATGAAAATAAGCGTTTAATAGTCGAAACTCACGTAAAGGCAATTTTAAACATAGCTAAATTAAATAATGAATCAGCAAAAGATTTAAGAAATTAATCGATGATGTAAACAAAAACATTCGCGCGTTGAAGGTATTAGAGTTTGAAAGAAACAACCTTTCTGACATTTTAATCTTAAACATTCTTCAAAAACTAGACAAAGAGACTTTAAAACAATTTGAATACAGCCCTTAATTCAACTGAAGTTCCACTGGTTTTAAGCAAATGAAACTAATTGAGATAAATCTTAAACTAAATATTTAACAGAGCCAAACAAATTTAAATATAAAATTAGGTCGATTAGCTCTGATTAACCAACAGTTTCAATTGTTTAAAAATGTATTAAAAATGATACAATCCAATAAATTTATTCAATTCATAACATTTTGAACAAGAATTATTAAATATATGCATATATTTATGTATTAATGTTATTATATGTACATGTTACTGCTAAAGTGTATAATTCATAGTGTTATTTCATAGAATAACTAGGTATTTCATGAAAAATTAGACAAGTCAGTTGAAGTATAGAAAAGATTAAAAATTTCATTCTTTACCTACTTATTCTATGAAATAACTAAGGATAGACAGTTAAAGTGAAAAATAAGCAATTTCAAAGGTGTTTTATAAATTATCATAAAT